>ML417577.1:0-14757 GCA_005239525.1 Nicotiana knightiana
GTATAAAATTAATTGGGTGGTTAGGAAAATTACAAAATAAAAAATTAACCCGAAAAACTTACCTGTGTCGAGACGGACTAGCGCGACCTTAGCGCTAGAATAGCGCGGGTGTGCTAGTCCAGGGGTTGAGGGACAGTGTAAAACCCTACTAGCGTGACCTCTAGCGTGAGATTAGTGCGGCCGCACTAGTGGCGAAGTTGGAGAGGCAGTGATAAACCTGACTAGCGCGACCTTAGTGCTAGCTTAGCACGGGCATGCTAGTCCAGGCGTCAGCAGAAACCATTCTTTTGTTTTCTTCTTTCTTGGGGTCCTGTGTTCACCCCTTTTCTCGCACACCTTCATATGTTAGTACTTTATACTATAAAAACTATATGTATTGGGTTGCCTCCCAACCAGCACTTGATTTAATGTCGTGGCACGACGAGTACAACAATCAATGGGTTGCCTCCCATGAAGCGCTTAATTTACCGTCGCGGCACGACGCAGAATGAGCGCAATTAAGGCTCGCTCAGCCTCTGAGGTTCAAAAAGATGCACCACAGCCAGCTCACTGGTTTCATTCATCCCCACATACATTTTCAATCTTTGTCCATGGACCTTGAAGGCGTTAGACCCATCTTCAGCAGCAANACCTTGTGCTCTCAAATGCTTGATATTTGAACTCTTCCAACTCTTGCAGCTTTATGACTCGATTTTCTCCCGCAGCATCGAGATCCATGTTCAACTATTTTAATGCCCACCACGCTCGATGTTCTAGCTCCACAGGCAGGTGACAGGCCTTACCAAATACCAACTTGTACGGAGACATACCAATTGGTGTTTTAAATGCAGTCCTATAGGCCCAGAGTGCGTCATCAAGTTTTTTCACCCAATCAGTTCTTGTGGTGTTTACTGTTTTGGTCAGCACACTCTTGATTTCATGGTTTGATACCTCAACCTACCCGCTCGTCTAAGGGTGATAAGGGGTTGCCACCTTGTGGCGCACATCATACTTGTCTAGTAGCTTCTCAAAGACACGATTGCAAAAGTGAGTGCCTTCGTCACTAATAATATCCCTTGGGATCCCAAAACGGGTGAATATGTTTTTCTTCAAGAACCCCACCACCACTCTTGCATCATTGGTGGGGAACGTTGCAGCTTCTACCCATTTGGACATGTAGTCTACAACAACAAGTATGTACTTATTATCGTAAGAGCTGACAAAGGGACCCATGAAGTCAATCCCCAATACATCAAACACCTCCACTTCTTGTATTGGATTCATGGGCATCTCATGAAGACGGGATATGTTCCCCGTCCTTTGACATTCGTTACATCTCTTCACCCATTGGTGAGCATCTTTGAACACAGTAGGCCAGTAGAACCCGACCTCTAGCACCTTAGCTGATGTCTGAACTCCTCCAAAATGTCCTCCATATGGTGATGCGTGACAAGCCTGCAAAACAAAAAATTGTTCTATCTCGGGGACACACCTCCGGATCATATTATCAATGCAAATTTTAAACAAATGAAGTTCATCCTAATAGTAATTGCGGCAATCACGATAAAACCTTTTCTTTTGGACAGAAGAGAGTTCGTAAGGTTCAATACCACTTGCCAGGTAGTTTGCAATGTCTGCATACCATGGCACATCCTTTGCGCTCGTGGCGAGTAGTTGCTCGTCTGGAAAGGTTTCCAGAATATACTCCGATTCAATTGCATTCTCAGCACCTTCAAGACGTGACAAATGTTCAGCGACTTGGTTCTCCATGCCCTTGCGGTCATGAATCTCCAAGTCAAATTCTTGAAGAAGCAACACCCAACGAATTAGGTGCGGCTTAGACTCTTTTTTCTCAACCAAGTATCTGATAGCTGCATGATCAGTGTACACAATCACCTTCGACTCGATCAAGTAAGACCTAAACTTGTCAAAGGCGAACACTACTGCCAACATCTCCTTTTCGGTCACTGTGAAGTTCAGCTGAGCTCCACTCAAAGCCCTACTTGCATAGTAAATTGGGTGCATTATTTTATATTTGCGCTGACCCAACACGGCTCCCACTGCTTAGTCACTGGCATCACACATGAGTTCAAACGGTTGCTCCCAGTAGGGTGCAACAATGATTGGTGTCGTGACTAACCGCTTTTTCAGCTCCTCGAACGCTACCCTGCAATCATTAGAAAAAAAAAAGGGTTATCTTTTGCAAGCAACTTACAGAGAGGGTTGGCGATCTTTGAGAAGTCTTTGATGAATCGCCTGTAGAACCCGACATGCCCAAGGAAGCTACGTATAGCTTTGACCGATGTGGGAGGTGGAAGTTTTTCGATCACATCGACTTTAGCTCGGTCCACCTCAATTCCTTTACTTGACACCAAGTGCCCCAAGACGATCCCTTCTTGTACCATGAAATGACACTTCTCCCAGTGAAGCACAAGCTTAGGACACGGGTCAGGTTTTCTAGGCACTCATCGAATGAATTTCCCACAACTGAGAAATCATCCATGAATACCTCCATGATCTCTTCGACCATGTCTGTGAATATGGCCATCATGCACCTTTGGAATGTGGCGGGTGCATTGCATAGGCCAAATGGCATCCGTCTGAAGGCTAATACCCTATAGGGGCATGTGAAGGGGGTCTTTTCCCTGTCTTCCGGGGCGATTGAAATCTAGTTGTACCCTGAGTACCCGTCCAGAAAACAAAAGTGAGACCTCCCTGCAAGCCTGTCGAGCTTCTGATCAATGAAGGGAAGTGGGAAGTGGTCTTTACGGGTGGCAAGATTCAGCTTTCTGTAATCCATGCATATTCTGCAGCCCGTGACGGTTCTTGTAGATATCAACTCATTTTTGTCATTCTTTACAACCGTCATGCCACCCTTTTTTGGAACACATTGCACCGGTCTAACCCAGCTGCTGTCAGAGAAGGGTAAAATGATTCCCGCATCTAACCATTTGATGATTTCTTTCTTCACCACTTCCTTCATGTTTGGGTTCAAGCGCCTTTGATGTTCCCTGTAAGGTATGTGTCCCTCCTCCAGGAGAACTTGTGCATGCAATATGCCGGGCTGATCCCTTTGATATCTGCCATGGTCCATCTAATGGCAGCCGTACACTCTGAGAGTACCTGTAACAACTGATTTGCCTGCACATCTAACAAACTGGATGAGATAATAACATGTAGCGTAGTATTAGGGCCTAGAAATACGTACCTGAGATGGGTTGTCAATGGTTTCAACTCTAGTTTGGGAGGTTCTTACACAGAGGGTTTGGCTGGCGGGCTCTCTCTTTTCTCTAAGTGCAAAAGTTCAAACTCGAGAGCCCTCGGGCATACCCCTTTACCTTCAAGTGCTAACACCCACTCTGCCAATTCCTCCTATTTACCTCATCTAAACTCATTAAACATGCAGCAAGGGGGTCATCAATAGTTAAGGACGCATCATATTCCTCCGCTATCACATCCACATTATCAATTAGAGCGCAGTTAGCGAACTCACTCGGTCGCTTCATGGATTTCTGCACATTGAATGTGATTTCTTCATCATTAAGCCTCATCTTGAGCTCCCCAGTCTCACAATCAATGAGAACTCTGTCTGTGGCCAAAAATGACCTGCCCAAGATTATGGGAATCTCTTCATCCACTCGACAATCTAGTATCACAAAATCAGCAAACACAAACTTCCCCACTTGCACCAAAACAACATCCAGAATCCCTGACGGTCTCTTTGTCGTCCTATCAGCTAGCTGCAGCAACATAGAAGTTGGTTTGGCTCTATCAATACCCAGTCTCTTATAAATGTCTAGGGGCATTAGATTAATGCTGGCCCCCAAATCACACAGTGCTTTGGCAGAGCCAAATTGCCAATGGTGCAGGGAATTGTAAAACTCCCTGGATCAGACAACTTTTCTGTTATTGGTCGTGTTACCACAACACTGCAAGTCTGAGTCAAAGTCACAGTCGCCAAGTCTTGGAAATCAAACTTCCGTGACATCAAGTCCTTCATCATATTCGCATACCCAGGCATCTCTTTCAGAGCATCAATCAGAGGAATGTTTACATGTATATGCTTCAGCATATCCAAGAACTTTTTGTACTGCTCATCCTTTTGGTATTTGGCCAGCCTTTGAGGGAATGGGGATGACGGTCTCTTCTTTCCAGTGATTTGGGATTTTTCTTTCTCAACTACCACCTCAACTACTGGCTCTGGGGTTATTTTCACTTCCTTTTCAGCCTCATTCTGCCCACTAGGTTCTCCTTCAGCAGTTTGCACTGTTACCTTTGTCAAGTTTGTGGAATTATCAATTTCGATTGGCACTGGTACTAGTGTCTCTGCCTGCCTACTTTCATGATCCAACTTTTGTTCCAAGTCTAAGTCCCTAAATTTTCGGAGACTCACGACCATCATCTGCTTTTGGCTATGGTCCTTAGGATTCACCTGAGTATCTGCAGGTAAAGTCCCAAGATGAAGATTGTTTACTGACATAGATATCTGGCCCAACTGCACTTCAATATTTTTAATAGATGCATCATGTGCATCTACTCTCTCACTCATTTTGGCAGTCAACCCAATCACCTGTTGCATCATCGTTTCAAGCCTGGAAAACCCATCTTCTTGCCTCCTCCCATGTTGTTGCTGAGGAGGGTGGTATGTTTGTTGCTGATTTTGATTGTTATAACCTTGTGGCCTCTGATAAGGTGCCACATTACCATGAGGTCTCATGGCACCCATGTTTCCATTGTCCTGTTACTGGTGAGGTGGTCTATACGGTTGAACTTGCTGACCCCAGTTCTGTCCCCCCTGTCTCTGGCCTCCATAATTTGACACATAATTCATGTTTTCTGGGTAAGGAGGGTGATCACACTCTGCATTCCACTGATTACCAATTGGTTGACTAATGCAAGATGTGCATAAGCCCCCATTGGTTGTATCCACGATATGTACCTGTTGCTTTTGCCCTGATTCTTCCACCTTTTTAGTTAGTATGCTCATCTGTGTTATCAAAATGGCTACATTCTCAACAAGAGTATTGGATGGGTCGAAGGCCACTGAGTGAACTACAGGAGTAATGGGCGCATTCCTGGTTGTCCACCCCGAATTCTGCGCCATTTTATCAAGTAGGATCTGGCTTTCTCTCCATGTTTTGCTCAAGAATGCTCCACCAGCTGAAGCCATTACATTTGCCTTTACAGTATCCGCAGACCCATATAAAAATCCTGCCCCAACATCTGCTCTGAAATACCATGGTGCGGACAGATAACCAACATTCCTTTAAATTGTTCCCATGTTTCCTGCAATGTTTCAGCTGGCTTCTGTCTAAAGCTCAAGATTTCATCAATTTGTTGAGCTGTCTTGTTGGGTGGATGGAATCTGTTCACGAACTGCTTAACTAACTCCTCCCATGTGGTAATGGAATTAATGGGGAGCGAGTTTAGCCAAGTCTGGGCTGCTCCTGTCGCTGAGAATGGAAACAACAACAATTTTATCGCTTCCTGAGTGACGTTTGGCTGCCTCTGAGTCTTGCAAATCGACAGGAAATTCTTCAAATATTGTTGGGGGTCCTCAATGTATGACCCTGAAAATAGTCCCTTGTTCTGCAGCAAGTGCAACATATTATTTGTAATCTGAAAGGACTCAGCCTGTATCTGAGGGACTAGTATCGCAGTGGACAAGTTATCCGACGTGGGTTGTGCCCAGTCATATTTAGGAGCCTCTGGCACAAGAGGTGCCACTATTTACGCAACTGGGTCTACCACGTCGTCCCCATTGTTGTTCATGTTGTTTAGACTTTCCATCTCAGGTTCAAGTTGTTCAATTGATGGTTGTTGTCTGCTTTGCCGGTTGGCCCGGTTCAAGGCCTTGAAAACTTTCTCAGGGTCTGATAAGGCTTCAAATATTTCACCAGTTCTCGATGAGTTTCTAGGCATGCACCTGTACAACCGAGTTAGCAAACGTTAAAATTTCAATGTATAGATGAAAAAATGAAGAAAATTGACTATACTTTAGAATTTCGTATTTCTTCAAACTGTAATTGATAACACCGTTAATTCCCTGGCAACGGTACCAAAGTTTGATCACACTCAACTATTTCTTATAAAAAGACTAAGCGGGTGTTGCAAATATAATCTGAGTATTTAGCCCAGAGTCGAATCCCACAGGGAACTAACGTATCAATTGTTATTGTTAGATTACTAAATTCTAATAATCAACTTTCTCAAAAGTTATGAATATCACTTGGTGGTGTTTTTACTACTACAGTTAAACAAAATTAATAAACTAAAGATTAACTAACAATGAGGTGTAAACAATTGTAATAAAGGTCTAAGGTTATGATTTTCCCCGTTGGTGAACTTCCTTCTTGTATACTTCCTATAGTTTTGATTTAGTTGCCTCTATCAATCATGAACACTCCAGCTACCATAAATCTCTCTCAAGTAATTATGATAATTTACTAGACGCACTCTCTCAAGTTACGCTAGCTAGATTGCATTACAGTTCACTTTAGATTGCACCCGAGGTATCGTTATCTCTAATCCAACCTCTAAACCCTCGGTTATGACTTTCGTCTATACTCTGGGAGTGGTGTTGTTCAAACAATTACCTAAATATGCACTCTCTCTCAAGTAGATACATAATAAATAGGCACAGCTAATTGAGATCCCTTCAATCAACTACAACAAGAACGTAGTTGAACAAATAGAGATTAACAACCAACCAAAACTATATTAATATCACAATAAAGTCATCCCCAACGGGTTCCACCAAAACCTTAGATTAGAAAAGTTAGCTACTCATAACAATAATGAAAACTACAAAAGAATTCATGACAATGATAAAATCACAAGAGAAGGAGATATGGATTGATGCCCAATTGCCCTCCTTGCCTCTTGCCCTTGCTTTTCTTGTTCTAAACTCTAAACCTGGATTGTCTACTCCTTTGGGAGAATTGAACCTTTTATAGGTTAAGTGGATTGGCCCCGAACTTCCAAAAGTACCTCTTCGAAGTATTTGTCCTGTCTGGACTAGCGCGGGCGCGCTAATGCCCGCGCTAATGGGGTTTCTGTCTGCCTCCGGAAAGCAGGACTAGCGCGGGCGCGCTACAGCCCGCGCTAATGAGGTTTCCTACTGCCTCGCTAAATCTCCAGCCTTCAAATCACCTCGAAATTACCCCATGGCATGTTATTCTTCAAATTCGCCCGGATCACCGTCATAAGTCCTCAATAGCTTATTGTACTCTTGTGAAACACAAAAATCACCATTAGAGTCAATTTATCATCATTTAACAGACTTAAGACCGTGAAACATCATTAAGTTAGAGTATAAATATACGCTAAACTATGTGAATTCAGTCTATTATCAGCGATTATACCACATTCGCCCTGATTGTTTCAATCCATATAAGGATTTTTGAAGCTTTATTTTACAAGTTTCCCAAAAAATTTTATTAGTTTCAAGAACTTTAAGCCCTTCGGGGATTTCCATATAAATTTCGTTGTCTAATGTGCCATACAAGTAGGCTGTGACAACATCCATCAGACGCATATCAAGTTTTACATGGACTGTCAAATTTATAAGATACCTGAAAGTGATTGCATCCACCACAGGAGAATATGTCTCCATATTACCAATGCCAGGTCTTTGCAAAAATCCTTGTGCCGTAAGTCGTGATTTATATCTAACGAATTATTTTTATCATCTTGTTTTCGCACAAAACCTATTTGTATCCCACTGACTTTATTCCTTCAAGTGTTCGGGCTATACATTCGAATACTTCACGTTTTTTCAAGTAAAGTTAATTCTGCCTGGATATTATCTTTCCATTTTGGCCAATCATTTCTCTGTCTACATTTATCGACAGATCTTGGTTCAAGATCCTCATCTTGTTGCATTATTTCAACAGCAACATAATAAGCAAAAACATTGTCAATAATAAGTTTATTTCGGTTCCACCTTTTTTCCGTAAAGACATAACTTATTGAGATCTCTTCATTCTTATTTTTTTCAGGTACCTGCACCTCCTCTGAGGTCCTATCATTTGTTATGTCACATGTCTCTTTTTGAGCAAAAGTCTCCATATTATGATCTCTTAGATCATTTTCTCATTTTCGCTTTCGAGGATTTTTATCTTTGGAACCAATTGGTCTACCACGTTTCAAGCGTGGATTAGACTCATTTGCATTTATAGATTGTCCAACCGGGACATCAATTCGAATAGGAACACTAGCAGCTGGAATATGTGACTTAGTCACCCTTGGTAGGTTAGTGAATGCATATGGCAGTTGATTTGTAATATTTTACAAATAAATTATCTTTTGAACCTAGTGTTCACATTACTTTGTTTGAGATCTCAATGAGATAGTGATAATGCATTCCAATCTATCTCTTTTTGCAACTGCTTATTTTCTCCCCCCTAATGTTGGGTATACTGATTCATCAAAATGGTAGTCAACAAATCTTTCCGTAAATAAATCTCCAGTCATAGGTTCCAAATATTTATATTAGAAGGAGATTCATACCCAACATATATCCCCAACCTTCTTTAGGGTTCCATCTTTGTGCGTTATGGTGGAGCAATTGGAACATATACTGCACATCCAAATATTCTAAGATGGGAATATTGGCTCCTGGCCAAAAGCCAATTGTATTGGGGAGACTTTATGGTAACCTATAGGTCTGATCCGCACAAGAGCTGCTGCATGCAAAATAGCTGGCCCCGTGCCGAAATGGGAAGTTTTGTTCTCATAAGCATTGGTCTAACAATTAATTGGAGGCGTTTAATCAATGATTCCGCTATACCAGTTTGAGTATGAACATGAGCAACTAGATGATCAATTGTTATCCCAGTTGATATGCAATAATCATTAAAGGACTGGGACGTAAATTCACAAGCATTATCAAGACGAAGTGTCTTAATTGCATAATCTGGAAAATATGCTCTTAATCTTATTAATTGAGCTAGTAACCTCGCAAAGGACAAATTGCGGGTTGATAACAAGCACACATGTGACCGTCTTATAGATGCATATATCAAAATCATATAATATATGAATGGTCCACATGGAGGGTGTATGGGCCCACATATATCACCCTGTATACGTTCCAAAAATGTAGGAGATTCAACTCCAACTTTGGTCACTGATGGTCTAATAATTAGTTTGCCTTGAGAACATGCAACACAAGAGAATTATTTAGTTAGAAGAATCTTCTGGTTCTTCAATGAATGACCATGTGAATTCTCAATTATTTTGCGCATCATATTAAAATCGGGATGGCCCAACCGAGCATGCCAAATAATAAAATTATTAGTAAACTCCTTGTTTACTATGGCATGTGATTCAACTACACTAATATTAGTGTAGTATAATCCAGAGGAAAATACGGGAAGCTTTTCAAGAAAATACTTCTTTTTCGCTTTTATTGTAGTAATATAAAGATATTCAACCTTTCCTTCATTGGTGATCTCAATATGATAGCTATTTTGGCGAATATCTTTGAAATTCAACAAGTTTTTTTGAGACCTACTACAATATAATGCATCATTAACAATGTAGTTCCTCCCGGTAGTAATACAGTTGCTCTTCCAGAGCCTTCAATTAATTTTGTACAACCAGATATTATTATGATATTGGCTTCTTTCATAATTAAATAAGAGAAGTATCTCTTGTCTTTTAATATGGTGCGTCGTAGCAATATCCAGAAGATATATTTCTTCTTTATTATTCAAATGGCCCCGATAATCATTTAGTTTTTTTTTCAGACTTTGATATATTGCTATCACATTCGCTTCAGGAAATTGAGCAGATCTAGAGGGACGAGCTTCATTAAAAGCATATTATTTTGCCTCAATCATCATTATATCATTAATTATGGTGGATTGTGACTCAAACTCAATGTCTTACCCTCATAAAGACATGTTAAGTATAATATATTGGGACTAAAACCCGACATCTTATCATCATGATGCACCAAGACTCAAATTCGGTGTCCGAACATCTCTTCCGAATTATTGCTACTACATAAGCAAATTCGAGTCATGTATAATGCTTTTTTTTCCTAATATGTTATAAGTGATTATTTCAGCACATAATTTCAAACGAGAAATAATTATAAACATGATTGAGTAATGTAAAATTTTGTAAGCACAAGCGTATGATCCAAATTCCAATCACTTAGCTCTTTAGAATGCATCGTAACTTATAAATCAAATAAATGAATTCAAAGAGATGCTGCAAAAGGGATGTGAATTACCTTGACTTTCATATTACCAAGGCTATGATAATATTCTATTACTATATTATGTCATAAAGGCAGTAGCCAACACTACTGAAATTAAATCAATATTAGTGAAATAGACGTACCTGCACATATAATAACTTCATGTACTGATTACCTCTCGTTTACCTTTTTTTTCTTTTTCTTAAGAAGCATATTGGAAATTTTTTTGCGCCATAGATTAGGTACAAATTTAAGTTAATCGTCATCCACAATATAAGTATCACATCTACTTTTGGTTAACAATCCAAATTCAATAGGTATTAGGACACCAACACAAAAATCTCTCGCAAGTACTAATTTATTACGACCTAATTAATGGAGTAAGTGTCACTTTATAATGTACTAAGATAAAATTATTTTGTAACAGACATAATACAAATTTTATTTATGAATGTAGAGAATATTAGGACATGCGAAAGATTATTGCTAAACATGCTTGTAATCACAGGAGTAAAAATAATTAACATATTTCAAAGCCCACAAATTAGAAGTCAAAACTTATAACAGTTATTTCATTGAATTGAAGAGTTTCTTAGTGCAAATGTTTGTGAACTTCCATTTTCTTATTTCTATTATCCCAATTCTGCCGTAACATTTGAATGTGGAATTAATTAGTCTAATCATTATAATTCAATTTAATACTCATCTATTTATGTATAGGTTTAAACTTTTCCGTAGATTATATAATAAAATAACATTTAACCGAAGCTTATTGTTTTCATACCAAGGCAATTATTATAACCATATTCAAAACAAGTTATGCATATGGTAACAAAATTGGAGGTTAAAGAGGATCCTAATAGAAACGTTATAAACATAAGAATGTATACCTGGATCGAAAAATATATTAACTACCTCTTTTTTGAAGAAGATAAATTCGAATGAAGCAGATAACCTCAGTTGGTTAGAACTTCGTGCTGATAACGTGTTAAAAAATGAGAGTAAAATCGAACAATATAATAATATAGACAAGATGTATAAGAAGAGAATGTAGAAGTTATCTTATTCAAATGTGTTTCTTCTTTCATGGGCAAAGAATATCCTATTTATACTATATAACATACATCTAAAATTCAATAGATACATCGTGGGAATTAATAAGTGCATCTGTCCGAGTAGTATATTGTATATAAATTCCCTTTATTTATAACAGTACGGATAAATTTAAAACTTTTCCCCTTTTATAGCTTTTTTTTCACGTAGTATTTCGCATCTTCTCTTTGGTCATCTACAGTTCTACACCACCATAGCTTCAGAATTTCCTCAATGTAATAGGGGTTTAATCAGTGAAAAATTAAATAACCCCAAATGATATTATTATACAACAATCTTTATTTTGGTCAAGAAATTATGGGTCATTTTAAAATTAATGCTAGCAGAAGAGACCATTTCCTCAGTGGATTAATTACATGGAACGGTCCAAGTTCACCTTCTTGTGCACACACTGATGGGGTAAAACAGCTCCAAGGTACAATTTTTCTTAGCCCCCTTTATTACATTTTTACATCAAATTAGTTTTACAACAATTATTAAACTAGTTGAGATCGATTATTATATTGATTTTGCTTTATTTGGATTCATTTCATCATAGATTGACTAGTTTTAAGCTCGTTTGGACTAGGGGCGTTGCTAAGTTCAGGCAAGGGGTTTAATTAAATTCCCTTAGTTGAAAAATTACTGTGTAAATAGCGGAAAAAAACTATTTTTTTTGTTATATATAAAATGTTTAATCCCAACCACCAAAGGATGCGGCGCTTCCCCGAATGGGGCCCTACATGGTGCGAATCCGGATATAGTCGGGCTCCAATGCGGGTACCGGACACCGGACACCGGGTGTGAAACCCCCCCCAAAAAAAGTTTAATCCCCTTAATAATTCCGAGTAGTGGCAAAGGGGGTCCAAAAGTTACTTTAGGTCATAGGTTTAAATACTAGATGTGACATTTTAGTATCTTTTTGAATCGTCACTGGTTATATGCTACATACTTTGCTACTAAAAGAATAAGTTAGCCGTTGTGATAAACTATGAAGGTGCAATAGTTGAAATAATATAAAAATCCTTTCTTGAAAGTTAGTTTGAAGTGTGGACATGTTCATGGTTGGTTTGAATTGTCATTTGGCATTTTTCTTTCGTTTGACTTGATTGTTAAGCTGCAGTCACGTCATAGTTTAAGTAAACAGTGTGTCTTTCATTTTCTAGAAAGGAAACATCTTTAGCGCTTTTGATATTTGCATTTGTGTTGTGATTGTTCTCGGGGTCACAAATTTTCGTATTACTCAATGTATATACAATTGTTAGGTGTACAATCGGGTTTATGTCAATCACTGTAGATGTCTTTTACTTAAACTCTTTTTAGGATGATATTAGTTACGAATTAGTATTTTCTGCTCTGCGGTGGAGAAAAATTTAACTTGAATTTAAAGCTAATATTTTGGCTTTATGTCCCTGAAGGACTCAGGTATAGGAATATGTCATCTCAGATTGTGGGAAAGTTCAGTCATAATAGTCAAGATATCTCACAAGACTTCCAGCTTCCATCCACATATGAATCTGCCATGGAAGCTCTTTCGACTCTGATTACTCAGAAAAAAAGAAATGGCATACCAGCCATTAGTGGTCAAAACCAGAAACTGGACAGGATGTTGAGGTATATTAAGGTAGTGCCATTTCTAGCTTAGACTGTTTCACCTTTAAGAGTTGCGTGATAAATGTGCATCTTGGTGGTACCGGTCTTGTCTATCTGTTTATTCCACAAACTAATTGAAATTGGTGTTATCAGTGTAACTTTTGTTTGCTGTTTCCAGAATGTGCAGTATAGTCATAGTGATCTTATAATTAATTAACGGAGTGATTGTAAGTCAAAACATTCTAGCAATGAATTTATAATCTATTGAAAAGAAAGCGAAATGAAAAGTACTGTAGATTATATGATGGCAGTTAGAAGTTTTGAACTTAGTATCTTTCAAATTACAAGAATGTTGGTCCTAAAATATATTTGAAAAAAAGAAGTGGACGTGATAATATATTGCATTTCTGTTGCAGATTTTGGGCTTGGAAGAAAAGATAGTGGGCCTTAAGATTATCCATGTTGCTGGCACTAAAGGAAAGGTAGTTGGACCATTTTCTTCGTCAAATTAACTGCTTTTTTTTTTTAACTTGTTATTTTCTGTGACATTTAATGTAAGTCATTCCCGATTGCCTTAATGATTTGATGTGATCCTTTCCCTTTAAAATTTGAGAATCAAATACTTTTTTGAATTAAAGAAAAATGTACGAGTTAGAAAGGATAGTCAAGTTTTCTGAAAGAGGTGAGACAAAATTTCATGTAAAAGAGTTATCTATTGTTGAATTATAGTTTCATTTATCAAGTCTGTGTATCTAGAACTTCTAGTGGACCTTTTCCCTCCCTCCCTCCCCCCAACACCCAACCAAAAACAAAAAAGAAAAGGAAGAAGAAGAAAAAAGGGGTAAAAAGTATGTGCTAGATTCTGTTCTAGCTTTTGGGATTTTAGGATTATCTTTTAATGGTTAAGTGGCTAAGTTTTTCATCAAAAAAAAAAGTGGCTTAAGTTATTTTGCATGTGAATACATCTTTATGGTAACTCTGTCGGTTTCCAGGATTTCTACGATACTTAATTTTTCTGTGCACATGATGTGTATCGGACGAACGCTATGCATAGCTAAGTGAATTTGATACTTCTTCTTGAGTATTTTATATTTGTCTTCTGATAGGAATTTGAACGTTGGGCTTTACTCAACTCCAAAAGTTAGTCCATGAGGACTCTAACCACCCTCCCCTCTACAGCCCACACGCCTAAAACTGGATATCTGGAGCTTGAACAATATAACATAGAGCCCAACATTGGCTAAGCCTAGAACAGAGTTGGGTCTGACTGATGGTAAAGAAATAGACATTGGGCTTAACTTTAATCCGAAGTTAATTCATGAGTTGAGGATTGTCCAAGACTGTACAAAGAAATTACAGTCTGTAACCTCAGGGCCTCAACCAATGTGGGACTCTAGCATTTTCTACTAATTGGCTGTAATTGTCCAGCATCTAAAATTCACTTGTAGCTCAGAACAAATGCAGAAAGGAAAAGCTTTTCTGATTCTTTACATAAAATAAGTAAAGTCGGGATGCTATGTTTGGATTCCATTTCTGCAAGAAGAAGTTATGACTTTTCATGTTCTTTTAATTTGAAATTAATCCCATGTCTTATTTGATTCAGTTATTGATATTTCCAAAGAGCAGGAATTCTCTAGTTTTGTTCCTTTACTCTGTCTCTTCATTTCTGTAATTCATTTCAGGGTTCAACATGTGCCTTCTGTGAAGCAATTTTACGGGAGTGCGGTTTCAAAACAGGACTTTTCACTTCTCCTCATTTGATCGATGTTAGAGAAAGATACCGCCTTGATGGGTATGCATTCTTTTTACTATATTTTCCCTACTTTTGTATATTAGAGCATCTTCAGTGTCAGTACGACATCAATTGTGTGTGTGTGTGGGGG
>ML417577.1:14795-49998 GCA_005239525.1 Nicotiana knightiana
CTGTGTTTGGAAAAGTTGGATGAGAAGAAAAGATATGGAAGAAAACTTGATGGATGGAAGCGAGTTTCTTCACTTTAAAATGGGATATTTTCCCCTGTGGAATCTGGTGTTGCACTGTGTATCCAGGAGGGTTTCAGTTTTTTCCTTTTCATTGACTTTGAGACTTTCTCGCGAACCATGTAGATGAATTTAAGTAACGGATAAATTTCCACCCTCATTTCACCTTTCAGAGAGGAGTAAAAGCCAAAGTTTGCATGTTCCTATCCCCAGTTTTCCGTTCATCCTACTAACTGCACCCAACGAGGTTTTTGTAGAAAGAATCAACAGATAGGGAATAACTTAATGCCCTGTTGATTTTAACATGCTTCTTAGTATGTCTTGAAGCACACAAGGGGTCCCCACTCAAATTTCAAGCTGAACTTCATTGCTGTTAATAGGTTTTCTTTATGTGATTGATGTCTTTCCTTTATTTGATTGTAGTTAAGTTAGTGATGAAGATTCTCATTCCATTGCCTTAGGATGGACATATGCCAGGAAAAATTTCTGCAATACTTTTGGGATTGTTGGAATCAGGTCAAGGTATTCTTCCATTTAGGCTCTGTGCTGGATGACAAGATGCCCCTATCTAATTATGCTAGTGGATCCTCCGAGTTTAATTTGATTACATCTCAGTTGGTTCTCTTTTTCATGTTTATGTAGTCTTAACTCTTAAGTAATTTTCTGGTTTAAATTGAAGTTCTTTGTCATTTATGATTCAGCCTTGCAGTGGGATTACACTAGTTACAGCAAATTGGAACTAATCATGTAAATTTTACTGCTGGAGATATCTGAATCTTTTAAATTTTGCTGGTTCACTTTTTTAGTTGGAATCCTTCATTTGCTATCACTGATCTGACATCTCTTGACTTCATCGTTCTTTGATATATACTGTCTGACTTTAAGCTCATGATAGCAAATTCTTTTTAGTTTGTTTTAATGGTTTGTATTGGATGAGAGTGAAATATGATTTGGCACATCATCTGAAACTTTTTACAGTTAGTTGAAGTAATCTGCATTTAGTAAAATCTATGATGGCGGATTTTCACTGATTCCAGAAATGTTAATTTGCAGGCAAACGTCTCCGAAGACTTACCTATGCCTCCTCTCTTCCAGTTCCTTACTGTGTTGGCTTTTAAAATTTTTGTGAGCGAGAAGGTAGAGATCTATTCCTTCTATTTTGCTTGATCTGGATATGCCTCACTGCGTGATTTGAAGTTTCATAGCTGTGGTTTGATTTGGATTCTGCTGTTTATCTTCTCTTTTCTAAGATGTGCTTGGAAGTTGTCTACTATTCGAGTCTGGTGGCATTACCATATTCTCATACTGGTAGGAAAACCAGCCCTCCAAAAGTCATAGCCATAGGAAAACCAGCCCTTTCAACCAAAAAAAAAAAAAACACGGCCATACGAAACCAGTACCTGGAACGAAATTACTGAAATAATAAGACTAAGTTATCCGCTGACCTTGACTTCCGGATTGGATATTGTTCCTCAGAAATCTTAACTTTGACAAGGCATTGTATCCTCATCATGTAATGATTACCCTGACACTGATTATTGATTACCGTGCTATTTAGAATATACAATTCCTTTTTAAACTTTTCGATGATTTTCATAAGCCTTCGTGATAGTGTTAGGGATGACCAAAATATACGTTTATAACACAAATACTTCAAGCTTTGAAATGCTATGGGATTAATCATACAATTGTTTCAATATCTTAAATTTCTATCTAATCTCATTAACAAACAGGCTACATACAGGTCTTGGTTCTGTTCGTGACCAAATTGTGCCATTTCTGGCACTTTGTAAATCAAATATGTATAATGATTTTTCTATACCTCTGTGGTGTTAAAGAACTATTGAATTAAAACTTATAAAAAAACTGAATAAACTTTTCTTTTTATTGATAAATAATGCTAAATGCTAATGAAGGGGAGAATACTAGTAGTATCAACAAAATGCTCCATTAACAGCTGAACCTTTTTTCCCGGTAGGGTAGGCTTGGAGTCAAAAGTCCTATTAAATGCAAGGTAAGACTGCTTACAATAGACCCAATGTGTTCTAGTCCTTTCAAGGAGCCCGTGAATAATGGGAGTTTAGTGGACCAAGCTACCCTTTATTGATGAGTAGTGCTATGGAATTAATTTATACCTAAAACTCTTAAGCAGGAGAAGAAAGGATTACTCTTTCTTTGATAGGTAAAGAAAACATTCATTAACAAATGTGAGAAAAAATATTGAGTGATTTACTTCTTTTTTGTGTCAGATAGTTGATAACTTTATTCTCAATTGCATCTCAAACTCTGTAGCCTATGTTTGGTTTTCCCAACAAGAGCAAAACAAGTGAACCTCAGCAATTATGCAACATGACTTACTTTACCTTCACAGGTTGATGTTGCCATCATTGAAGTTGGCCTTGGTGGAAAGCTGGATTCTACGAATGTGGTAATGCATCTTATCGTGTATTGATCATGTTGCTCCTACATATAAAATATGCAAGGTAGCATAGGCGGTAGAGAAATCTTTTCTGCTCTTTTGTTGGGAAATAATATATTGAGCCTTGGCATTGAATGACGGTGGAATTACTTGATAAAACAATTTTGCAGATTAAGGAACCTGTTGTCTGTGGTATTACTTCTCTGGGTATGGATCACATGGAAACTTTAGGTGCGGCTTTCTCTCCTCTATCGTGTTCGTTACTTTCTATGCAAAAATTGTGAGAAATAAGAAAACAAAGACCTGATAAATAAAATAAAAAAGAAATAAGAAAACAAGGAGAATAGGTTGACACACTTCTATTTTCTTAATTATATATTATATCTTCAACATATGTCTTGAGCATGAATCACTTTTTAGGACCATTCTACATTCCACATAGCTTGTATTCATGAGAGACTAATATTATCATCAAGTATAACTAAGTTATCTAAACTCTTTAGATGTATCTACAAACGATGTTTTATTCAAACAAATTCATTTGGCACATTCTTTAATTTGGCGGGAGATGGATGCTCCATTAGCTCTTCAATTTGCATTAAGTGTCAAAAAATTTCTTCTTTTTGATGCAAGAACGAAAATCTTATCCGGATGGCTACTAGAAAACCTTTTTGATATGACTTGTTTGTCTGCCAACTATGATGTGTAGGAGATACACTAGGCCAGATTGCTTCTCACAAGGCCGGAATTCTTAAGGTACTTAGTTTTGTGCAATTTCGTAAGTGTATGATAGTTTTTTCTTATAGTGGATTGTTTATGGCAAAGTTCCTGCCCATATCTTGAGCCGCAGTTATATTATGAAGTATTTTCTGAATTGGATTGGTGTTCCTGCTCGTGAAGCCTCAAGTTCCTGCATTCAGTGTGCTGCAACTTTCTGAAGCAATGGAAGTTCTTCAAGAAAGGGCCAAAGAGTTGAAGGTAATCTACTGTAACATCGCCTCTTGGATTCATAAGACTAGTGACTAATGTTTATTTACCTATAAAATCATGTGCCTGGTATCACACCCTTTTTGGCGAAACTCAAATAAATTACTTACACATACAGGCAGTTTTTCTGAATGCTATATTCTTTTACCCATAATCCTGTAATTTGAATTGGTCTTAAATATTTCCATGGACAGAAAAATCATGATCTGAAAAAGTGACTATAAGAAGTCTGACTTTAAAAAAAGCGATTTAAGCATTTGCTTTGCATTTGTTTCAAAGTTACAGTGATGTACACCTATGCCTCCATAACTTGCATCTTGCTTAAGTGGCTTCATTTTGGATGTGAGTGGAGCTTGAGCACATAAGTGTTTGAATTAGGAGTTACAGTGGTGTAGAACTCTTAAATCTTGTAGTTGCTATCTTCTTTTCAACATAATTTCAACAAATTGTGAAATAAAGGATCAAATCGCCAATCCAATAAGCGACTATTCTTAAGTGTATTTTTCAAATGATCGTTCTTCTTTTTTCATCCAAATGATAATTTTTATTTTCTGAAAAGATTGTAAAACGACTGTAGCAATGGATTTCTGGCAAAAAAGGTATTATTCCATGAAAAACTCTATGAAATTAGACTTACCTTGCTGGACTGGGTAATATAACATTTGTATTCCATGGCAAGAAGTTTCATTAGTCTTTCTATCGGCACCAGAATTTTGTTTCCTTTCATGTATACATACTCTACATGGGTATTCAAATCAAAATTAGATGTAACAGACACATATACTCTCAGTAAAGATTTTCAAAATTGTTGGCCATCATCAAGTAACTACGTTGTATGTGAGTATACTCTAATTTTTCACTACTATCCTCTCTGTTTGCATTGGATGCAATATTATATGTATCCGATGGCAAGCAAGTTTCACCTACTTGAGTGTTTCTATTGGTGCCAGAGTTTCATTTTCATGCACATAAATATGCTCTACATGGGCAAACAAATCAAAACTAGATGCAGAAAACAGTCATATAGTCCCTGGAAAGATGTGGATAAGCTATTAGTTTATCGACCATTATCATGTAACTCATTGTATGTAGTTATACCCAAATTTCTGACTACTATCTTTTCTTTCCATGCAGCACCACTAACTATGGCGTGTGTACTACACATAAATTTCTGACTATTATCTCTCTGTCCATGCAGGTTTCGCTGCAAGTTGTCGCACCGCTAACCTTGGAAAAGTTAAATGGAACAAGGCTGAGCTTGTCTGGTGATCACCAGCTCAGTAATGCTGCCCTTGCTGTATCCCTTTGTAAAAGTTGGCTTAGAAGTACAGGAAACTGGAAAAGGCTGTTTGAAGATGTTGGTACTCTCGTTATTTTTTCCTCTGTATTAGTCTATGCATATGGTAATCACTTTTTAATGTCTCAACGGATATTAATATTCATGATTTGCTTCTAGTCAGGTGTTAATATTACGTAAAGCCTGTCATTTTGAATTTTAAAATTTGTTTGTGATGATAAAACTTAACCTTCATTTAGATTATGAAAAATGTGGTTTCTGGATCTATATTGCAGTCCAGAAATTAGGGGGAGGCAGCTCATAGTCATAGCAACATCTCCATAGTGATTCCTTTGGTAGAAAATTGAGAGAACCATGAATAATATTGTGTAGAAAAAAAAGGCAACCCGGTGCACAAAGCATCCCGCATTCACGCAGGGTCCGAGGAAGGGCTACACACCAAGTGGTGTGATGTAGACAACCTACCTTAATGCAAGCATTAGTTGCTGCTTCCACGGCTCGAATGCATGACTTATAGGTCACATGGAGACAACTATATTAAGAATATTGTGTAGACTATTCTTAATATAGTGTTAGACTGACCCGCATTGGTTGAGGGATTGGATGGTTGTCTCCTTATATGGTCTCGGCAATCCTCACCTCATGAGTTAGCTTTTGGGGTTGAGTTAGGCCTAAGGTCCACTTTTTTATCATGGTATCAGAGCCGGAGGCCATACCTACCCATGTTATTGTGTTTCCTAAGTTGGGCCCCGTGTTATGTCCACTCTCAAGTTATCTAGGCTTGGGCATGTGGGGGAGGGGGTGTTAAATTTTAGTCACATGGTTGAGGAAATGAGCTGTTTTCTCCATTATATGTTTTGGGCAATCCTCATTTCATGCGCTAGTAATCAGAGCTGAGTTAGACATTGTCTATTTTCTTATCAGTTAGGTTAGTCAAGAGGAATAGAGCTTAACTACACAAAAATTGCTCTTTCATGTTGATTTGGCAGGATGAGAGTTGGTATATTCCATACTCAGTTTTTCCCTTGCATTTCTTCAAAAAGTCTATATGCACGTTGTCAAATATGTGAATTCTAGGTCATCATAAAAGCAAGCGGAAAAGCTCCCGAAGAGAATAATTAAGAATAATGTGTATGATAATGGTAATGATTATGTTGTAATAATTAGAATCTCAATTATTAAGACTTATGCGTGATTCATGTAGCGTGACTCAGAAGAAGTCATCTTGTATGTTAACCACAAAATTGAACAAGAATCTTTCTCTCTTCTTTTGTTTTTCTGCATGCAGTTGTTGAGACAAAAGTGGGTTTTAGGCTTGATAGCTTGCAGCCAAGTTGTATTATTGCCACTCCACCTGGAAGATGACTTGTGCTCATAGTGACATTATAGGCGGAATCAAGTGGTTTTAGAAGTGAAAATCGCAAAAATAGTGACAGGTCCATAGTGCTTGAAGTGAAAGCGAGAAATGAAACGTGTGCTTCTTTGAAGTGAAGCGCACAAGTTAAAATATTCTTTTAAAAAAATCTGAATACAATATATTAATCAAATTGTGGTTAAAGTTACTAATTTCAGCATCCAATTTGCAATAATGTTTATATCAGTCCAACTTCTCAGTGGTGAGATTCAAAGAATCGATTACTTCTCCTTTGGATTACTTTGCGGCAGCATCCTTTGAAGTGTGCACTTCTCTGAAGTGAAAGGTCCATATGCTTGAAGTGAAAAGCGAGAAATGAAACGTGTGCTTCTTTGAAGTGAAGTGCACAAGTTAAAATATTCTTTTAAAAAAATCTGAATACAATATATTAATCAAATTGTGGTTAAAGTTACTAATTTCAGCATCCAATTTGCAATAATGTTTATATCAGTCCAACTTCTCAGTGGTGAGATTCAAAGAATCAATTACTTCTCCTTTGGATTACTTTGCGGCAGCATCCTTTGAAGTGTGCACTTCTCTGAAGCGATAACCCCTTGCTTCGCATTGCTTCATCGCTTAAAATTTGATAAATAAACATTTCGTACTGCTTTTTTTTTTACCCTTTTTGGCATCTAGTCCTTAATTTGAGCTGATATGAGACTTGGGTAATGAGTCAACTGTAACTACTTGATCCAAAATCCAACATAGCCAAAATTGTCAAGCCAAGCTGCTGAATGACTATTTCCAAATCATTAAATCTTACTTTGCCAGACTCCAATGGCTTATATCATTGAAATTAGACAACAATTTATGTAGAGCACGAAGCACCGTTGTGGTCAATGAAGTAGGAGGAGAACCATGATGTCTCGGGTTCAAATTCCAGCGGAGGCAAAAACCACTAGATGATTTCTTCCCTTCTGTCCGAGCCTTGGTGGGTAGAGTTACCATATGCCTCTGCCGGTGGGAGGTAGCAAACTAGTAGGTAACCGGTGGAACAGTCGAGGTGCACGCAAGCTGGTCCCAACATAAAAAAATAATAATTTATAGAGCGCGAATTCTCCCTCCCCCCTCCCCCTGATGCATAAAAACCTTGATTTCAACTGGTATACTTCTTCATGGTTGCAGATTTGATGGTCTTTCATAGCACTTATTTAAAATTAAAAATTATGGTGAAGACAACCTATAATTCTGAGGCTATTAAACTTCCCAAGAAATATAGACGTTCCTTCATATTTTGAGAAATCAGAGGATAATTGTACGCTTGCACCTCCACCTTTTTGTGTGTTCTAATTTACGCCAAACATCATGATGAAATTTTTTACATGGCTAGCTACGAGGGGGTGATTCTAATGGCTGAGAATTTGAGGAAGAGGAGAGTTACACGTGTTAGTTGGTGCTACATGTGCAAGTGCTCGGGTGAAGATGTAGGTCACCTTCTTTTACATTGTCATATTGCATCTCGCTTGTGGTATGAAGTATCGAGCTGGTTTGGCTTTCCACGGGTGATGCCAGGCACAGTTAAGAAGTAATGTTCAGCTGGACTTTCAGAAGGAGGAGAAGAAGATGCATGGCTTGAGATGTCGCTCCACTTGCAATCATGTGGACCATTTGGAGAGAGAGAAATAGGCGAGCTTTGATGGAATAGAGAAGGACTTTGTACATTTGAGGAGTAGCCTCTTTTCCCTTATTATGTTTTGGTGCACCCATGAGATTCCTTTAAGCATGGAAGATTGGGTGTCTTTCGGAGAGAACAATACTTTTTTGTGAGGTCTCTCTATTTTTGGTAGAAGTCTTGTATACGGATATTTATGCCCTTCATTAATGAAATTTTACTACCTTATCCAAAAAAAATGTTACTGTATCTCATCTTGCTATGCAATGGAAGGGGATTTCATTATTCAATGTGGCTTAAGAAGAGTGATCCACACTCTTTTACTCTTAGGTTCTTTTACTCTATTATCACACTGCTTGACCTTTTCTTGGCATCAAACAGGCATCTGAGAAAGATGGTCTACCAGAGCAATTCCTGAGGGGTCTTTCAGCTGCACGTCTTTCTGGCAGGGGTCAGATTGTTGTTGACCCTCTGATCAATGAATCTGGAGGAAATAAAAGGTTGTCAGGAGATCTGGCCTTCTTCCTAGATGGAGCTCATAGTCCTGAGAGCATGGATGCTTGTGCGAGATGGTTTTCTGCTGCTGCGGTAGAAAGAGAAGGCATGCCACTTTCGTCAGTAGCTTCAAAAGTCGAAACAATGGAGAGAGCCTGGACAAACGGTTACATCAAACATTTTCATAACAAGGATTCGGACGAAATTTCGAAGCGGGTAAAAGAAATCTCATATTGATACATGATATTCAATTCATCTGCATTTCATAAATCTTACATTGTGTGTTTTTCCTTTCCTCTATTTGTCTTTGTTGAGTGACGTGCTTTCTGAATAAGATGGTCTGTGTACTGCAGATTCTGTTATTCAACTGCATGGATGCAAGAGATCCTCAAATTCTTCTTCCTAAGCTTGTCAATACCTGTGCATCATCAGGTAGTGAACTAGATAATCATCTAGCAATTCATTGTTGTCATTGATGGGAATTGCATGCCATATGGATTCTTCGAGACTAGAAAAGATGGCACAACTGACTACCATAAATGCTCCTCCTATGTTACACTTATTCAGTAAACCATGAACCACATGTTTGCTTGTTTGTCTTGAAATCAACTTTGTTCATCGCACACCATAAACAAGTTAAATGATTGATTAGACGCACAAAGTTAACTACTTCCACAGAATCTAAAGTTCACAGTAACATTTTTGACTTGCTTGATTTTTACCAACATATGGTGGATCCATGCAGATTTCAAATAGAATGTACCCGGACACCTTGTCCGTCTAGTTCAAGGAAAATCACAGAAAATCCGTTGGTGTCTCATTTAAATCTCTTTCTCTTGTTAAATGACGAGGAGGTTTCTGAGAAGTGATAATTGGGCAATATGAATGTTTTCTTCTGCAGGTATTTACTTCTCAAAAGCTATTTTTGTGCCAAGCATTTCGGCATATACCAAGGTTACTTCTGCTACCTCTGATGTTCCTTCTTACATCCCTGGAAAGGATTTGTCCTGGCAGTTTAATCTTCAGAGAATTTGGGAGAAAATCATTCATGGCAAAGGTAACTTCTGCTGTTCTTGGTAACTGGTTTGTCTTCCCTTTTTTTCTCTTAAATCTTATGTAGCCTGCTTTTCTCTAGAGCAAGATTATCCTCTGTTTTGAATAGCTGATTAAAGCAGAGTGCATTTGAAACATATCCTTAAAAAGAATGCTCCGCTTAAGTTTGATAAAGAGACTTTGGATGTAACAGGTTCTATTAATTTTTGTTACTTCTATCTTTGGTTGTCTTTGCTCAAAAAGGTTTCTAATCTGCATTAGCTGTTGCCTAAGCAGTGTATAGCAGCCTCATTTGAAATTTGATAACGAGAAGTGTGAGAACTCCAATTTTAATCTTAGGGCATTGTCACTAAAGTAAGAATGTATGTTTGGAAGTGATCAACCTTTCCAACTTGACACCATGGCTTGTTTCTTGGTTTAGCATCCTCCTGAATGTTTGCTTATAGCTTTCAAAGCTTTGCAGTGCTTATCCATATAGAACCTCATATAGCTTCCTGTCTAATGCAGATGTTCTTGAGCAGAATCTCAAGATAAACGCCTCAGTAGGCATACCACCCCGTGAATTTCTTTATAAAGATGCTTCTCGTTGTGGTCCAGAAGATGGATATTTTGCTTGTAGTGCGGTTTTTCCTTCATTGCCATTGACCATAAATTGGTTGAGGGATTGTGTTAGAGAAAACCCTTCCCTTAGACTTCAGGTACGTAATATTGCTGGAATATCACATACATTATAACTGTTTCTGACATACATGATAAACCTACTTGCATTAGACTTCAGAGGTTTTCATATATCCTAGTAATAGATGACATCATAAGTTTATTTGCAAGTGAAGATGCTAGAGTTACAAGTTGATAGAGATGAATGCTTTGTCTTGATTTGCCTTGGATAACTTGAAAAAATCGCCCTACAACTAGACCTACATGAAACATGACTAGTGACAACCAACTCAGATCATAAATGTCACTTATGCCTTCCTGATGGAAGACAACGTCATGCTTATGGCGGTTATTACTATTGGACCAACAGTCCTTGTCACTAGTAGTTATCAGCTTGTTCCTAGTATTTATCTCTTTAGATTAGATTGCATTTATCTTCTAGATTAGATGATATCATAGTTAGTTCTTCAGAGTTATCTATTTGATTTAGATAGGATTCTTTAGTTATTTTGATTTACATGAACTCTAGAAAGGTGGTTACTGTAACTTGTATTTAAACTCATTTATGCATTCAATAAGAGATGCAGTTTTCTATCATCTATTCAAGTGTTCATATGGTATCAAACCCTATACAACTCTAACGAGCACGATCCTATTCTATTTTTTCTTTTCCAAGCACCAAATCCTCCGATGGCGAAAGATGGAAACACTTCCAAAGTTATCAATGCTGACAACACTACTGATATCAACACCATAGTTCAATTCAACCCCGCTTACCAACTCCCAATCAAACTTAGTGGCAGCCACAATTTTTCCACTTGGAAAGCTCAGTTCTCCATGCTTATGCATGGACATGACCTTTATGGTCACCTTGATGGATCTACCCCGCCTCCCAACCCGAGCACCACTTTTGGCACCAACACGACCCCAACCCTCCTTATACACTTTGGTTCCGTCAGGATCAACTCATTCAAAACGTCCTTATGGCATCTGTTGATCCTACCATTGCCTCCACAGTTGCTGCTACCAACACATCAAAACAGGCTCGGGACTCTTTGCATACTGCTTATGCAAACAAGTCCCAAACTCGGATCTTTAGCCTTTGTGATCAACTTGCCCGAATCAACAAAGACTCCCTCCCTATTACTGAATACCTTCAACGTATTCGGTCCCTTTCGGATGAACTAGCCATTGTTGGTGCCCCTGTTACTAACTCCGAACTCATTGTCAAAATCCTTAGTGGACTTGGCCCTGAGTTTCGCGAGATCTCGGCTGCTATACGTGCACGTGACACCACATTAACCTATGAAGAACTGTATGAGAAGCTGCTTGACCATGAGCTCTTTCTCCGTCATGAGGAGGCTAAGAAAATGCAGTGCCCAATCACTGCTGCGGTGGCCACTCGCAACAAACCAACCAATAATTCCACCAACCGCAACAATCGCCGCCAGAGCAATAATGGTACGCCTACTCAGAATCCTCAACCATGGCGCCAGAATGCTCACTCCAATCCGCCACCTCAGTGGCAAGCCCCGAATAACAATAATTTCACTAATGTTATCTGATGTCAGTTGTGCAACAAAATTGGCCACATTACAAGTGTCTGCAGATCTAAATCTCACAATCACTTTGAGGCTAAAGCTAATTATGCTTGCGGTTTCACCTCTACTGCCAACCCATGGATTATGGATTCTGGAGCTACTCATCATCTCACAACAGAGCCACACAATTTACAGGAATATCATGGCAATGAGAGTGTCTCTATGGGTGATGGTAACAAAATTCCCATAACTCATACTGGTTCAACTCAGTTAAAAGCATCAAATAATGTTTTTCATCTAACTCACATTCTATGTGCTCCCGACATCAAAAGTAAACATATCTCTATCTCCAAATTTTGCCAAGATAATCTAAAATCTATCGAATTTTTTCCTTTTGATTTTCTTGTGAAGGATCTAAAAACGCGAGTACCACTGGTGGGAGGCCGAAATAAACATGGATTGTATGAGTGGCCCAAGTCATATCCACCACCATCTCCGCAAGCTCACATATCCTCTACCACGACTTCCATGGCCACATGGCATCGAAGACTAGGTCATCTACATTCCAGAGTTCTTAAGTATATTTTGAATAAATTTTCGCTTCCATTCTCTGAGGGAGACAAGTTTCTTTGTTGTAATTCTTGTTCATCCAATAAAGCCCATCGACAACCATTTAGTCCGTTGAGTTTGACAAGTTCCAAACCTCTTCAAATAATTTTTAAGTGATTTATGGTGACCCTCTCCAGTTCTAGCCATTGATAAAAAATTGTATTATTGCTTGTTTGTTGATCAATACACGCAATATACATAGTTGTACACTTTAAAAAATAAAAGTGAGGTCAAAGAACTTTTTCAAAAATTCCACCCTCTAATGGAAAAGCACTTCGATACCAAAATTTTATCACTTTATACTGATGGTGGAGGGGAGTATAAAAGTCTTGACTCTTATTTCGCCCTTCACGGTATCGAGCATCTTTCTACACCACCTTATACCCCTCAAAGGGTAGCTCTTGCAGAGAGACGACATCGCCATATTATTGAAAGTGCAAGAACGCTACTTTATGAGGCATCTCTTCCATCAATTTTTTGGTCATTCGCGTGTCAACATGTTTATTTAATCAATCGTCTTCCTACCTCACTTTTAAATAACCAATCCCCATTTCAAATATTATTTGGTGAAATACCCAATTATGATGCTCTTAAAATTTTTGGTTGTCTATGCTATCCTTGACTCAAACCTTATTCTAAAAATAAACTTGAACCCAAGTCTACTCCATGTGCTTATCGATGCCCCCCCCCCCTCACCCACCTACCAACATTGTTCCTCCCGTTGAGCACCAAGCAGAACCACCCCTGCCGCACAATCCTTCTTCCCCCAATCGCATAGTTACTCGCTCACAAAATAACATTCAAAAACCAAAAAAGATTTTTGACTACTTCGCTCACTTGGAACCTACACTCGTACCCCACACTTTCAAACAAGCCCAAAAACATCCAGAGTGGAGAGCATCAATGAAAAATGAATTTGATGCTTTACTGAATAACCACACTTGGGAACTTGTTCCAAATGATCCCTCTAAGAATGTTGTTTCATGTAAGTGGCTTTTCAGGATTAAGAGGAAAACAGATGGCTCTGTTGATCGCTACAAAGCGAGACTGGTTGCGAAACTCTACTTTTAGTCCAGTTGTCAAACCTACTACTGTGCGAATCATACTAGTTGTTGCCCTTCGTTTTCACTGGCCTCTTCGTCAGCTCGATGTCAACAATGCATTTCTTCAAGGTGACCTTGAAGAAGAGGTCTACATGACGCAACCTCCGGGTTTTGCTTGTGGTAATAATCAGACTCATATTTGTAAGTTGCGCAAGGCAATTTATGACTTGAAGCAAGCACCTCGGGCTTGGTATAACGCACTGAAAGGTCATCTCTCCTACATGGGATTTGTTAAGACTGAATCTGACAACTCCTTATTCACTCAGCATAGCAACGCTGGTTTCATGTTTATTTTGATATATGTTAATGATATCATAGTTACTGGTAGCAACTCTATCACTGTGAATGAGGTTGTTACTTCCCTTGCCTCTCGTTTTTCAATTAAAGATTTGAGAAATCTTAATTATTTTCTTGGTGTTGAGGCGATTCGGAGTTCTGATGATATTATTCTCTCTCAAGCTAATTATGTCAATGAGATCCTGAATGATGAGTTGATGGCTGATTGTAAGAGCGCTAACACACCAATGAGTGCCTCTGCGTTGCTAAAACTCAATGATGGGGCTCTGCTAACAGATGCAACTCACTATCGTCGAGTCCTAGGAAAACTTCAATATTTATCTTTTACAAGGCCGGATATTTCCTATGCTGTCAATAAATTGTCCCAGTTTATGCAATCACCATCTGATCTTCATTGGAAATCTGCGAAACGTGCTCTTCGGTACCTTCGTGGTACAATTCAGTTTGGCCTGCGTGTGTTCCCTAACGTTGATTTCAATCTGCACATGTATTCTGATGTCGATTGGGCTGGAGATCTCACTAACATATCCTCCACGTCTGGCTACATTCTGTTCCTTGACCGAAACCCCATCAGTTGGTCTTCAAAGAAGCAAAAAACTGTCGCTCGCTTATCAACTGAAGCCGAAACAGAGCTGTTGCCAAGGCTCTTGCCGAACTGTTATGGGTGAGAAACTTATTGCTTGAGATGCGGCTTCCTATTAGAGATCTACAATCTACTGTGACAACATTGGTGTCACTTAGCTAAGCGAGAATCCGAGCCTTCATAGTCGCATAAAGCATGTCGAGGTGGACTTTCATTTTGTGCGCAACCATGTTGAACGCAAGGTGGTTCGAGTTGTTCATATTCATTCAGCTGACCAACTAGCTGATATGCTCACTAAAGCACTTGCCAAACCAGCCTTTGATCGCAATCTGTTCAAGTTAGGCTTAGTGACACATTGTCTAACTTGAGGGGGGCGTATTGGACCAACAATCCTTGTAGCCAGTAGTTATCAGCTTGTTCCTAGTATTTATCTCTTTAGATTAGATTGCATTTATCTTCTAGATTAGATGATATCATAGTTAGTTCTTTAGAGTTATCTATTTGATTTAGATAGGATTCTTTAGTTATTTTGATTTACATGAAACTCTAGATAGGTGGTTAATGTAACTTGTATTTAAACTCAGTTATGCATTCAATAAGAGATACAGTTTTCCATCATCTATTCGAGTGTTCATAATTACTCCACATGTTATTTACTACGTACTTCCCATAGATGAAACCTAGGACAAATTTGTGATACCACCATGATTGCCAAAACATAATATACTTCTTATTCCAGGTTCTTGTCACCGGTTCATTGCACCTTGTTGGCGATGTATTGAAGCTACTAAGGAGGAGGTGAGGTAATACTAATTTCCTTCCCCAGGTGGTTGGTGGTAGTTGATGGAGACTGGAGAAAGTGATATCCTTGCAATATTCTTCTTTTACTAGAAATTGAATTTTGTTCCATTGTATTGTCATCGTTATAGTTTTATTTCCATGTTCATTAATTTATGCAGACAATGTTTTATCTTGAAATTTGGAGATTGTGTGGCATTGATGAAGTTGCTCGATTTCAATAATTTGACAGCTCTCAGTACTTTGTTATTCCTTTGAAATCCTTCTATCCATGAAGCTGCTATTTTCTAGTTATAAAGGGTATTGTTTGAGTATAAGACGACTTACTTTGTAGGCGTTTGGACATCAGAATTGTAAAATTCTAAAAAATGGTATTTGAAATTTAGAGTTGTGTTTGGACATATTTGAAGTTTTGTGAGTGATTTGAGTGAAAATTTTGAAAATTAGCTTTTTGAAGTTTTTCAAATTTTCGAAATTTTTAAAATGCATCTTCAAGGTAATCGAAAAAAAAAATGAAATTTTTCTGGAAAAAAGAAAAAAAAAATTTATGTCCAAATGGGCTCTTTGTATTGCCTGTTTCATGATAAGATAGAGACAAGAGAAAAAAAAAAAGAAAAAAAAAACTATGAGGACATGATTAGAAGTTACTATTCTTATTCAAAATATTCACTATAAATATCTAAATTCTAGTATGAGAAAAATATATTGACTTCTGAACTTAAAAAATTAAGATTGAACAAGAAATATCCAATGACTGAGGGTGGTGTTTGTTTAAAAAACATATAAAAATTTTGTGGACAATTTCATTATTTGCAAAAGTGGATCTTTTCCCTAGTGACCTTCTGTCATTTTTTCCACTTTGCAAACAGACAGATATAATTAAACCGTTCTACTACCTTGTTAGAAAAATATAGAGGTGTAAAATATATTGATTCTTTTTCTGAAAAAGAAAAAAAAAATATGTTGATCCTATAACTAGGTAAAAAATTATGGAAAATGTCTTTGTATAGCCGTTCTTAAAATAATAACCCAAAAATTATATATTCTTTATATATTTCTACATTTCTGTATGTTATATATTGACCATCTCTAAAGAACATGTATGTTTCTTACCTAATACTATAAAAACAACAAAGTTTATCCCAAACAAAGTTATGATCAATTATATAAATCTTCATTCATCTGTTTCACTTTAAATTTATTTCATACCAAATACTATATGAAATAAGAATAAAAAGATACTAGAAGTTCTCTATATTTCCTATGGGATCCCTGTAGACAATAAAATTGCATCGAGAAAATAAAATCAAGACCGAAAATATTGCAACAATCGTAGTATTTGATTTCAAATATTTGAGTGTACAATCTCTATGAATCCTCTGATTCTTCTTTCAATATAAATTCAAGGGCCTTTGAGTTGAATCTATATTTGTTTCCACGAACGATGATCTTGTATTCAACTAGCACGAACTTTGATTTGAACTCGTACTCCTTGAATCTTGACTTGTTCTTCGTTCTTGAGCTTGAACTTGAAGTTCTTCGTTCTTGAACTTGAACTTGATTGCTTGAAGCTTGAATCTTGTAAAGAAATTTGTGGCGTTTGATCCACGAGCTCTTTCTTGCTTCTTGTTATAACTTCTGGTTCTTTTTCTGGGTTATGAAGACCCCTATTTATAGTTGTGGAAGGGAGGAGTTATGATCAGAACAAACTCTTTCCGACCAATCAAATTGGATTGTGGCATGGCCGCATTTGATTGGCCAGAACATGTCACTTGCACACGTGGTGCCGTTTCATTGGCCTTTTAGTGTGACTTAACATGCTTTGTCATTTTGACACGTGGCATGATCCTATTAGCTCTTCCACTTGACTTGGCGTGCCACGCCATTTGACACGTGGGCATCAATTTGGGCCTCTAAGAAGATGAAATCTTGGGCTTAATGAAGTGGACTCATCATGTAGCCCAATTAAATGGGCTAGCCCAATGGATTAAGACTTTTATTTAATCCATATATATTGGACATATATAATTAATTCAATTATATTAGCCCATAATATTTATTTGGACTAATATTTTTAAATATGGTCCAAATTAATTTATTGAATTTAAATTCAATAAATTTACATGCCTACTGTTATGGGCGGCTTTCCATCCATGCCCCATGACCCCTTGGACGCACCTCGTGGCGTCCTGGCAAGCCTCCCAACGCCTAGCGCCATGGACGGCCCCGTGGTCTTGGCTGCGCCAAGTGACAAGCGCGCATGTGCCTCTGTCGCCCCACCGATATCCCTCGCTAGCGCCCAGCCGCAAGCAACTGCCAACAGCGTCGCGCGCAGATTGTGATGCCAAAGACAAAGTTGCTGACAACGGATCTTTTTCTACCTTGCAGGAAACTAAGTCCTTTTCATTGTAAATATAGAGTAGTTTTATTCCATGTACTTTCATTATGTTCCTCTAGCTTAGTTAGGTCAAGTCTTGTAGCTTTGGTTTATTTTTTTTAAGCATTATTAGGGGGGATCAAGCAATCAAAACGTTCTAGTAAGCAATTCTCTGTACTGATGTCTCTCCCCCTCGACACCGCGTTGCCTTCTTTTGTAATAGCTTTCATTTATGCAATCAAGCTTTCTTTCAATTCTCTTTACTGTTCTCTCAATTATTCTTGACATCGGTTTTCCCGTACGGCACTGACAATCTCGTATAGCGTATGAAGGGGACCTCAGTTGGCGGACAACAGCTGCACTGACATCAGTTACTTAGCCTTACGTCGCCCTTCCAAGGAATCTCTGGAAAGCGCCACGTAATAGTTGGTATCAGAGCCTAGGCTCGACATCGGACGAGGGAACACATTGCCATTACCACCATTTCTGACCATGGTGAATCATGGGGACCACATTACGGCCTTTGAAGAGACGGTTGACGTATTACGACCCATTGTAAATATGGTACCTGAACTACAAACCAGCCTAGTGCAAAGGTTGGACGACCTGGACCGCAGAATGATCCAGGCCCAAGTTGACATAGAAAACATCAGTCACGAATCGGAAGGATAGGCCTCAACCGCCTGTCCGAGCGGGATGCAAAGGAGGCTAGCCTAACAATGGTGGCCCTAAGAGTGCACCCAAATCTAAGGCTTCGTCCTCAGACAGCAATAGTTCTGCGTCAAACAACAATGATCGGGGGAGAAATCCCCCTCAGGATGCCGTCATTGCGGTGGGCCACATTGGAATAACGAATGCCCACATGCACAGATGAACGCCCATCAAGCTTATGATGATGGACGGTTGACGAAGCAGACGATGCGGAGCAGAACAAACTAGTCGGTGCCTTTAATGCAATTGTGGTTTCTATTTATGAGGCATTAGCGGGAACCAGTGCTGGTATCCGTAAGAAGAAGGATCCCTGCCCAATCCCCAAGAAAGGGAAAAAGAAGACGAATCAAGGGACTCCTCTTAAACAAGAGAGGACCTTGATGTTCGTCGAACTGAATGTAAATGGAAAGCCCATTCGGGCGATGATAGATACAGGTGCTACCCACAATTACTTGGCCTCAACCCAAGTAGAGTGCCCTGGCATAGTTGTAGAAAAGGGCAGAGGTCACGTCAAGGCTATCAACTCACCTCCTCATCCAGTGGGTGGAATAGCCAAAGAAGTACCAGTGAAGATAGGTCCTTATGAAGGAAAGTTCAACTTGCGCGTGGTGATCTTAGATGACTTCGAGTTGATAGTTGCGTTGGAATTCTTGAGGCAAACCAACACCATGCCCCTACCATATGTAGACATGCTTTTGATGATGGGAGCAAATGGGGCCAAGCCCTGCATTATCCCGTGCATGCCCATGAAAATGGCCGCTGAGAACATCTCGGCCTTGCAGCTGAAGAAGGGAGTCAAAGGACATGAACCTACGTTCCTGGCTACCCTATGCATTGAAGAGGTAGAACTATCATCGGGTTTCATTCCTACACCAGTAAAGGAGCTACTACTGGAATTTGAAGACGTCATGCCACAGGATATTCCAAAGAGACTTCCGCCTAGGCGCACCGTGGACCATGAGATTGAGTTAGTGCCGGGTGCGAAGCCACCTGCCCGGGCACCTTATAGAATGTTACAACCCGAACTCACCGAGCTTCATAGACAATTGACAGAGATGCTAGACACATGGATCATTGTACCTTCCAAGTCCTTATATGGGTCCCTTGTGCTTTTCCAAATGAAACATGATAGTAGTCTACGACTCTGTGTGGATTATAGGGCTTTAAATAAAATCACTGTGAAGAACAAGTATCCTATTCCGCTCATGGAAGACTTGTTCGATAGACTAGTGAGTGCAACTGTGTTCACAAAAATTGACCTGAAGACAAGGTATTGGCAAGTCCGGATTGGTGAGGGTGATGAACACAAGACGACCTGTGTGACAAGATATGGGTTGTTCGACTTCCTAGTTATGCCGTTTGGCTTGAATAATGCTCCAGCTACATTTTGCAACCTGATGAACCAAGTCTTCCTAGAGTATATTGACGAATTCGTGCTGGTCTATTTGGATGACATTGTGGTTTATAACCAAACACTGGAAGAACACCTGGAGAATTTGCGGAAGGTCCTAGCCCGGTTGCGGGAGCATGAATTATACGCAAAGTTATCCAACTGCTGCTCAAAAATAGATCGGCTTCCTAGGACATGTCATTGAGGAAGGGAGGATCAAGATGGACCAACAAAAGATCCAAGCCATCACAGATTGGCCGCCACCCAAGGACATCCATGCCTTGAGGGAGTTCCTTGGAATGTGCAATTTCTATCGGCGATTTGTGAAGAATTAATCCCTTATCGCAGTGCCATTGACAGAACTCCTCAAGAAAGTCAAGTCTTGGGATTGGGGTCCTAGACGAGTGGAGGCCTTCAACGCATTAAAAGCGGCTATGTCTAGTAGCCCCGTCTTGGCCCTTCCTGATTTGGCCAAGCCCTTCGAGGTACAAACGGATGCTTCCGATTATGCTCTTGTCGAGGTCTTGCTACAAGACAGGCATCCCCGTAGCATACGAGAGCCGGAAGCTGAAGGATGCAGAGCGACGCTATGCCGCCCATGAGAAAGAACTACTAGCTATTGTTCATTGCTTACACTTTTGGAGGCACTATCTGCTGGGATCCCTGTTCATGGTCAAGACAGACAACACAGTTGTTAGTCATTTCATGACCCAGCCGAAGCTGAATGGACGACAGGCCTGATGGCAGGAACTCCTAGCAGAATTTCACTTCAACCTGGAGTATCGAAGTGTTAAGACTAATCATGTTGCTAATGTGCTCAGTCGGAGAGTTGACCTAGCATCAGTGTGTCTACTCGCCACCCTAAGGGGGAGCGAAGTAGCTACCACCATAAAAGACCAGATACAGGATCTACTCATCAAGGATCCTGCTGCACAATATTTGGTTGATCTAGTAGGACAGGGAAAAACTCGCCAATTCTACATGGAAGATGGGTTCCTGAAGCTAAAAGGGAGACTATATGTTCCCAAAGGAGGAGATCTGAGAAGAAATCTTCTAGCGGAATGCCACGACACTCTGTGGGCCGGCCATCCCGGTTAATAACGCACCATGGCATTACTTTCGTCGTGCATATTATTGGCCTCAAATGGCCGACGACGTCACTCAGTATGTGAGGACTTATCTAGTATGCTAGAAGGACAAGTCCGACCGCTTGACACAAGCGGGACTCTTGGAACCACTAGTTGTCCCAAAGAGACCTTGGGAAAGCGTGTCTCTGGATTTCATCACCGGATTGCCCAAGGTCGGAGATCTCACAACTATCTTGGTTGTGGTGGATCGGTTTTCCAAGTATGCCACCTTTATTGCAGCACCTCAATATATATCAGCAGAAGATACAACTCGACTCTTTTTCTCTCATGTCATCAAATATTGGGGACTGCCCAAAGACATCATTAGTGATCGCGATTCATGCTTTACTAGAAACTTTTGGACCCAACTATTTGAGTGCCTCGGGTCAAAATTGAGTTATAGCTCAAGCTTTCATCGCAATCTGATGGACAGACGGAGCGGTTCAATGGTATGTTGGAAGAATATCTCTGCCACTTTGTTACTGGATTGCAAAAGAATTGGATGAAGCTTTTGGATGCTGCTCAATTGTGTTTCAATTCACAAAAGAGCTCTAGTACAAACAAAAGCGCTTTTGAAATTGTTACCGGACAGCAACCGCTACTCCCACACACCGTGAATGCACCAAACATGTCAAAATCTCCTCGTGCTGCTAGCTTCTCAAAAGAATGGAAGCAAAATTTGGAGATAGTGCAGAGCTATCTGGTCAAAGCCTAAAAGCGGATGAAGAGGCATGCTGATCAGAATCATCTCTTTGTTGAATACCAAGTAGGAGACAAAGTGATGGTCAAAATCCCAAAGCGGTAATTGTTTTCAGGGGTCCATGACCCTCGCCTATTGCAAAATATATTGGACCTTTGTCCATTGAAAGGTGCATTGGGAAAGTTGCATACTGGGTGGATACCCCAGCTTAGTGAAAAATCCATCCCGTCTTCCATGTCAGTCTTCTGAAACCTTTCCGGGAAGACACGGAGGATCCTTCATGGATCCAACTCACAATACCCAGTATTCGAGGCCCCAATTCAACCGGTAAAAGGCGTGCCAAAGCTATGCTTGATGATCGGGTTATTCATGCCTCAAGGAAGGATCACCAAGAATTCTTGGTGAAATGGAAAAGGGTGTGATGCAGAGGAGAATACTTGGGAGAGGGGAACAAATCTCAAAGCCTATAAGATCCTATTTGAAGATTATTTTGCAAGTAAGGCGTCGAGGACGTCACCAACTCAGGTAGGGGAGAATGTCATGGGTGGCTTTCCATACATGCCCCATGACCCCTTGGACGCACCCCGTGGCGTCCTGGCAAGCCTCCCAATGCCTAGCGCCACAGACGACCCCATGGTCTTGGCTGCGCCAAGTGACAAGCGCACATGTGCCTCTGTCGCCCCACTGATATCCCTCGCTAGCACCCAGCCGCAAGCAGCTGCCAACAGAGCCGCGCGCGCAGATTGTGATGCCTAAGACAAAGTTGCTGACAACGGACCTGTTTCTACCTTGTAGGAAACTAAGTCCTTTTCATTGTAAATATTGAGTAGTTTTATTCCATGTACTTTCATTATGTTCCTCTAGCTTAGTTAGGTCAAGTCTTGTAGCTTTGGTTTATTTTTTTAAGCATTATTAGGGGGGATTAAACAATCAAAACATTCTAGCAAATAATTCTCTGTACTGATGTCTCTCCCCCTCGATACCGCGTTGCCTTATTTTGTAATAGCTTTCATTTATGCAATCAAGATTTCTTTAAATTCTCTTTATTGTTCTCTCAATTTCTCTCGACATCGGTTTTCCCGTACGACACTGACAATCTCGTCTAGCATACGGAGGGGACATTAGTTGGCGGACAACAGCTGCACTGACATCATTTGCTTAGCCTTACGTCGCCCTTCCAAGAAATCTCAGGAAGGCGCCGCGTAATACTACAAATTCCCCCTTCTTCAAGACTTGTTGAGGTATAGGCTTGTCATAACCGAAAACGGGTCACGAAGTGTTGCTAACTTGTCAAATTTGTCGCATGACACAGTAGAATGCAGAGTACTACCCATGTAATTTGTTACATATATACCCAATAATTACCTGAAAAATGTAATAACCATTAACTCCCTCTTGTGGCAACCCATGTTAGTAGCCAAGACAAGGTATAGCAATAAAGATGCTCTCATAAGACCTCTCTTGTTCCTTCTATGATATTGTCTTTTATTTTTCTGTCTTTTTACGTTTTGTTGCTTAGATTTTTCTTTTTTACAATACTTAGTTGTGTTAGCTAGAATTACATCTTGGAAGACCAGTTAAGCACGGTTAAAATCAATTTCACCTAATTTGAATGTACTTCAACCACAAGTCATGCCGCCAGTGATTTCAAATCCACATATCAATTTGAATTTATTTTGGATTCTTGCGATAGCTGCCGTGACCAATACTATTACGAACTAACAATGCAAGTAGTTGAATTCTATCCGAAGTGCGAAATACGCAATTCCACACCGGCAATTCACCTCGAAGAACTGCCTTATGACTTCTATAAACACAATACTCTTTATTCTATTAGTTTCACTTTCAGCGTTTGCAAACCACTTTGATTCTACTTAACCACTTGGAAGCATTGACGCGAAAGTAATTTTTTTCTTGTGCTTTTCTTCCTTTGTTATTCTTTTTTTTTTGTAGGTCAAACAAGAAGGATGTATTCTTGTTTAACGAGATGATCCATGCATAAAGAAGACAATCTTAGGGTGTGAGGGGATGGGCACGCATCCCTGCCTGAATCAGAGAGATTATTCTCATGGCCCGATTAGTGGAGAGATTACTCTCAGTGTGGCTCGACTACTGGAGAGATTACTCTCAATGTGGCCCAACTACCAGAGAGATTACTCTCAATGTGGCTTGACTACCGTAGAGATTACTCTCAATGTAGCCCGACTACCGGAGAGATTACTCTCAAATGACCCGACTATCGGAGAGATTACTCTCAATGTGGCTCGACTACCGGAGAGATTACTCAAAATGACCCAACTATCAGAGAGATTACTCTCAATGTGGCCCGACTATCGGAGAGATTACTCTCAATGTGGCCCGACTACCAGAGAGATTACTCTCACAAATGACCCGACTATCGGAGAGATTACTCTTAATGTGGCCCGACTATCAGAGAGATTACTCTCAATGTGGCCCGACTACCGGAGATATTACTCTCAATGTGTCCCGACTACGAGAGAGATTACTCTCAAAATGACCCGACTATCGGAGAGATTACTCTCAATGTGGCCCGGCTACCGGAGAGATTACTCTCAATGTGACCCGACTACCAGAGATATTACTCTCAAAATGACACGACTATCGGAGAGGCCAACTTAAGGTGCAAAGGGACTCATATGTCCACCTTAAGATTAGAAAATTATAAAGCTTCAACTCGAAGACGACATCGACTTGAACACTTGGAAAACTTTGAAGATTTGGCGGACTTTGCAGACTTCAACTCGAATATTTGGAGGGCTTAAACAATTCAACTTCAAGATCGGCGTATTTGAAGACTGAAACTTGAAGACCGACGGACTTGTAAACTTCAACTTGGAGATTTGGAGGGCTTAAATATTTCAACCTTAAAGCCGGCGAATCTGAAGAAACTTGAAGACCAACGGGCTTGAAGACTTCAACTTGGAGGCTTCAACTTGAAGACCGACGGACTTGAAGACTTCAACTTAGATACTTCGAGGGCTTAAATATTTCAGCTTCTGTTTTGCTTTACATTGTCCGACTTTTGTATTAATCGCATAATTTTCAGTTTTATGCGCTTGTAATGAAAGATTCATATCTTGTCATGGGAGAGTCCAAATAATGAACCGTTTGATTTCTTAAAACTTATACTTCAATATTTAAAACATATACAAAACTTAGAATCAAACACCTTCATAATCGATCCAGATAATATTTTGAAACCAACTTTAGATTCCACCACATAGAAAATTTTAGATATGCACAGTCTCACCAAACAAATCATATCTTGGTGTAGAAAAGTCAAAATTATGAACCATTTGATTTCATGAAAACTAGACTTCAAGATATAATACATATCCAAAATTTGGAATCAAACATTTTGATAATCATCCCAGATATTATTTTGAAGCTAACTTTATATTCTTACACGTTGATAGTTTCAGATTTGTGCAGTTTTACTAAATAAAATTATATCCTGGTGTAGAAATGTCGACATTATGAACCATTTGATTTCATGAAAACTAAAATTCAAGATATAAGACATATCCGAAATTTGGAATCAAACACTTTGAGAATCGTCCCTGATATTATTTTGAAGCTAACTTTAAATTCTACCACATTGAAAGCTTCAGATTTGCGTAGTCTCACAAAAACAAAATCATATCTTGGTGTAGAAAAATTAAAATCATGAACCATTTGATTTTTTGAAGTCTTAAATTGAAAATATATGAAATATCCAAAATTCAAGATCTAATGCCTTAAGGATAGAATCAGATAATAGTTTGAGATTAATATTAAATTCTGACGCGGCGACGATTTCAGATTTGCACAACTTCACCAAAACTTTTGTATCTTGATGTAGGAATGTCGAAATCATGAAACGCTTGATATATTGGAAACTTAAATTCCAAATATATAACATATACAAAATTAAAAATTTAATTCCTTAAGGATATTTTCAGATAATATTTTGAATTCAATACTAAATTCTGACACGGCGACGGTTTCAGATTTGCACAACTTCACCAAAAGTTTTGTATCTTGTTGTAGGGACGTTGAAATCATGAACGGTTTGATCTATTGGTAATTTAACTTCCAAATATATAACATATCCAAAATTCAAAATTTAATGCCTTAAGGATAGTTTCAGATGATAGTTCAAAGTCGATTTTGGTTTCTGATATGCCGTCAATTCCAAATTAGCGCGACTTCACCAAAATTTTGTATCTTGGTGTGTAGGCCTAGATATTTTAAGACCTTTTTAATTGTAAAAAATTTAATTTCAAGAGATTCATTCTCACCAAATATCTTGGGTTCAAGTCTTACTTAATTTGAAATATCGTAAAGGTAGACCAAAAAAACTTGAAGGCTTGGCGAACGTGAAGACATAACGGATCCCCAGATATCAATGCAAATGCTTGGAAGGCTCCCTAAAAGATATTAATCATTTCATTTCAGACCAATTTACCATAGCGGCTTGGCCCCTTTAAATCAAATAGGATTCAAAGTTTAATAGAAGAATGGTATTCGAGCTCGATTTTTAAATACTGATTGAACGCATTACATTCCATCGTATTTCATTCGGATAATGATTGGGGGATTATGTATTTTTTTGAACTTATGTGACTGAACCCAGAATGAAACTCTAAGCTGCCTACGTACCTCTGTGAAGAGGATCAAGTCATACCGTAGTTCAGAATGGGTGATTTTTTTAATTTTTTTTATGTTCTAAATTTTTCCTAGGCCGCCCCTTTCAAGGTTTTCAACCTAGCAGACCTTTTTTGTGTGGGCCGTACACAGTTTAGACTCATGCGGGCCAGGAGTGTAGGAACATTCAGTTTAGGCTCATGCATCAAGGAGCGTTGCAATTTCAAGGATAATACTTCTTCAAAAACTTGCCATTGATAGGGTCGATTTTCATGCCATCTGCTTCGACTAGCTTATAAGCCCCACTTGAATAAGCTTCTTGCACGTCATATGGCACATCCCATTTTAAAGTGAACTTCCCTATAGATTTATGGTAAGTAATAATGGGTCTTCTTATAGCAAGGACTTGATCTCCTACTTGAAAGGATCTTGGGCGAACTCTTTTATTGAAGGCGCGAGATAATCGAACTTGATAACATTCAAGACTCTGTTGAGCTTCCAACCTCTTCTCATCAAGATCCTCCAACTCTACCAATTGAAGTCGAGCATTTTGTTCATCAGTGATCCCTTCTTAAATAGCCAGTCATAATGAAGGTATTTGACGCTCAAGTGGCAAGATGGCTTCAACTCCATAAACGAGTGAATAAGGAGTCGCTTGTGTTGGCGTGCAGTGAGTCGTCCTTGTTTAACCAAAGAATTAGACCCTTTGACTAAAGCTTATTTTTAACATGAATACGGGTTACTGATAATCAAGATAATGGAAAAATAAATAATAGACAATACTACAGAAATAAAAGATCGAAGTTGGTTGTATTTCAAGAATTAGATGCCTTTATAAGTTATATTCCCCTCCCTTATATAGGAGATTCTTATAACGTACGACTGCTGCTATGATTACTCATTAATGACTAATTATGACATTAATGAGGCATCACAAAGGATAACGGTAAATAGGGTCTCAGTTACATAACGTTCGAGTAATCAATTGTGGGTTCGTGAATCTGCCGGTAGCTTTGTCTAGATTCATTCTGACCGTGCCTCTCTCTTGTGTTGACCAAATTGGACTTCCCGTGGCTGATAAGTTCGTGGGTTTACTGAACCGTGTCTCTTTGTACCGTACCTCTTCAAAGAGTTATTTCCAGCTATCGTATTTTCCCGTGTCCACGTAACTAGTTGAATTGTCAAAAGCTGGCTTACGTGTGAAACTCTTTTTACCAATAGAGATAGTCCCCCCACTTACAATATATTTAAAGATTAATATTTGGTAAGTGGATATTCATTTATGGCGGGAATATTTTGCCGCCGTTTTTCCTTGAATCATTGTATCCTTCTCTGTACCATAGGCGTCGTTTGTCACTTCCATTTAATGCTCATACCACGTGTCCTTTTCGGATTGGTTCTGCATTTACTCAGCACCTTTTAGGGCTTTTTGCGGTTGTGCCAGTCTTGAAGTGACATCTTCAATTATGACTTTTCATCATTATTTTCCTTTTTCATCATGTTTGACGGTTGTCTTCAAGTATAAATACATGTTTTCTTTTCTTTGCTTCCACGAAACACTTTTCTACTTCTGTTTTCTATAAAAAACTTTCTTCTTTGCCTTTGTAAACATGTCTTCTACAAACCAACCTCAAAGAGTAATAGAGATTGAAATCTTAGTGCAATCTTCTGCTCCGACTAGGAGTCGGAGGGGTGGTAGACTTAGAAGTCTAGGATCCACTCCTTCGAGGGGCTCTTCTTCTTCTCAAATAGTTCCTTCTTATTCCACTAGATCTCCAATTATTTTGAGATTTAGGGTTTCTCGGTCTTCGTCTAGAGGTAGAGGCGAACGCCTTCGTGAAACTGGAGTCGATGAAATTGTCCCTGCTGAGTTTGTTTTCACTAGGGATAGTCAAGTTCTTGTAGACCAGTCTTCTTCTCTTGATAGTGTAGAAAGATACCCAACCCTTATAACTGAGGGTCAGATTTTCCTTGTTCGAAGAAAGTGCTCATGGAAATTTGACTTTCCTGTCTATATTCCAAATATTAATCAAAGAATAACGTCTTACAAGACGGGATATTCTTTTGTTTTTACTTATCCCTTCACTTTAGGGTTTAGACCCCCCATTGACCCAGTTATAATTGAGTTTTGCCATTTTTTCAGTATATGCTTAGGGCAAGTAGGCCCGCTTGTGTGCCGAGTTGTCGCATGCCTTAGGAGTTTGGCTTCTTTAGCCTCGGTTCCTTTTACCTTCAACCATCTTATTCACCTCTACTCTCCTACCTTATTTCGTGAAGGGGTTTTTACTCTGACTGCTAGGAGCAAAAGAGTGTTAGTAACCCTGGAGACGATAAGGATAGGGGTTGGTACCTTCGTTATGTTGTTGTACCCACTGCTGGTTTAGTGGGTGAAGAAAATCTTCCCTTCCCTGAGAAGTGGAATCGCGCACGTGAGTATGCTTTAGCTCACANGCAATCATGAATACTGTTGAGAATGTCTCCGGTATTCGTGATATCTGTTGCTCCTTCTGAAGAAAGATCTTGGAAGTACCTCACTGGGAGGTACGGTTGGCAAGTAAAGACTCACGGTAAGTGAAGCTTTTGTTCTTGCTTCTTTCCTTACTCGAGTCTTTTTTCATTTTGTCGTTTAAATTTTTTCCCTTTTTAATAGGATCCTCTGCTCGTGGGGTGTCTGCCTCTTCTATCCCGAAGATGTCCTAGGCTCAAGCCCAGGAAATTATCTTTAGTTCATCTTCCTCGAAGAGGAAGATTAGTGAATCTCGTTCCATGGAGGAAGAGGAAGAGGGTGCTTTAGTGCACAGGCCACGGAGAAGGCGAATGGTTTTAGATGACGAGCCTGCTGCCTCAACCTTGCCTTCCGTGTCTGCGCTTGAGCCCCCTGTCTTTGATGAGCCCTATTCACGGTGGTATTGATCTTGCTCATGATGACATCCTTACTTCTTTGAGAGAAGAAGTTTCTTCTATTCCTTTGGTTGTCTCAACTTTTGTTGCTGCTCTACCTGTAACTTCTTCAACTCTTTAACTTTCTGTGCTTTCTCCTTTGCCCATGGCTTCTCCATCTCCTCAACCTTCCGTGCCTGTTGTTGTTCCATCTCTGCCTGCTTCCATGCCTTCTGTTAGGGAAGTAGGGTCTTCCAGCAGAGAGATGTGGCAGATGGTAATAGATGTTCCAGCTGAGGGAAACCTTTTCAAGAAGATGGGTGAGCCTGAAGTATGGCTCAAGCCTTTAATAGGTCCCGCTGAGAAAGCAAAGCTAGCTAGCCACGGTGCTCTTACATGGACAAATGAGGTCGTGCATACTTCTTTGAAGGTATGGTGTAAGTTATCCTCTTTCACTCTCGTATATGAAATTTACCATATCTAACTGGTTTACTTCTTATAGATTAACCTCATAGGCATGGAGCTTATGAAGAGGATTTCAAACACAGACCAAGAGATAAGAGAGTTGCAGGCAGAAGTTGATAATTGGAAAGCACAGTATGGCAGCTTAAGGATTGACATGGACGTTTTAGAAGAAGAGATGAGTACCTTGAAGCGGCAGATGAGACTTATGGCAGCAGAGCTAGCAGTGGAGCGGGCTTCTTGCAGTCAAGATGACAAAGATAAGAGTGTTCTGGAGTCTTCGTTTGTGGAGCAACTGTCCCGTGCCTCAGAGGATATTAGAGACTTAAAGAACTTGCGGGGGCAGAAGGAAGAATAGTCAGACGAGCTCGTGCAATCACTCACTCACACTCAAGAAGATCTTCGAAGGGCTTTAGACAAAGCTCAAGATTTAGAGGAGTTGATTGTTCCATTAAGGGTCGCTCATGAAGCTGCGGAGACGGAGAAGGACAGATTGAGAGCTGAACATCAAGTGTGGGCACAAGATTATGAAGATTTGGAAGAGGTGGCTGCTGTCGATATGATTTGGGCGTATATGAATTCTCGCCTTGACACATTGATGGAGATGAGTCAAGAGGGTTTAACTTAGTGCTGAAATAGCCAAAATTAAGGAAGCCATGGAGAAGGCTCAACAGGGTCATAACCTCTCTTCACCTGATGGTGAGATTCCAGCCGCTCATGCCTCTTCATCATCAATTGCTCCCGTTCCTTCCGCCTCTGAAGTCAACCCCTCTCTTTGAAAAGATCTAGTTGGTTTACCCCTTTTTTCTTTTTCTTTGTATCAATTGGTGGTTACCCCCAGTCCCATCGGGGGTAAATTTGGATTTCCTTTAAGTCCCCAAATGACAACTTAGGGGCACCACAATGTATATATAAAAATTTTATACGGCTAAGTACAAGTTAATACTTAGTTTTAGCCGTTTTAATATATAAATGTTAGTTCGACTTTTGTTGAGTTTCTGTTTCACTCTTTAAGTCTTTTGCATGCTTCATTTTTCGAGGTTTTAGTTTTACCTTCGAGTTTTGTATGTGGAATGCTTTAGACTACTCGTACTTTTTTTTATAATAGGTACGGTGTCATAGTAAATGTGTGCCTTCTTGTAATAGGCATAGTTTATGGAAGATGGCACTTTATAATCGACATGAAGAAGACGTCTCAACTTCATGATAATGCAATAGAGTGATAGGAATTTTACACATGTTTAAGAATGTTTTAAAGGAAAGTTTTTTATTTGAACTTTCATGACATTTTACATGTGTTTGGTTATCGTCTAAAACTCACGCTTGCAACTATTTTTGTTTAACAAATTTAGTATACTCTTGTATTTCGTAACTGTTTTTCATAGGTAACAGTTTTTCGATATTAATACAAGGAAATAATTGTTTTTCACTAGTAACAGTTTTTATAAAGATTGGGGTTTTTACCCGTAACTGTTTCGTAACAGTTTTCTAATAAGTATAGATTGGGGTTTTTACCCGTAACTGTTTAGTAACAGTTTTCTAATAAGTAAAGATTGGGGTTTTTACCCCTAACTATTTAGTAACAGTTTTCTAATAAGTAAAGATTGGGGTTTGTACCCGTAACTGTTTAGTAACAGTTTTCTAATAAGTACGAGGGAAATGTTTTCTTATTCGTGACTGTTTTTATTTGATAACAGTTTCTTGAACAAATACAAGGGTTTAGATCTTTCATCCATAACTGTTTTATTCGAGAACATTTTTTTGAATGAGTATAAAGATGTACATTTCTTTCTCGTGACTGACATTTTGTCTTTCAACCTGAATATGTTCGAAGGTTTTTGCTTTTTGCATTAGGCTTTGTATTTGGATGGCTCTTTTGATTTCTTTCGAGTATGCTCGTGTCACTTGTCTTCATTGGGTAGATGGGTCTTTAGGCTCGAGCTTTTGACTTTCTGATAGTCTTCTTTGCTTCGTCTTATCGTTCCATACTGTATAGCCCCCCAAGTGTTTGAGCTTTGAATAATGAAATCTCGAGCACTTGATTATTCCTTTCTTTGTGGTCCTTTTCGTGAAAAGAAAAAAAATTCCGAACTCGAAGGTATATAGTTTTTTAGATGATGATTGCTTAACCCCTTTTAAAACGTCCATCAGAAAGTGTAACCCTAGACCGGGAATTGTGTTATTTCCTCGCGTCTTTGCAGGTCTAATATCATCATCTNTTCCTGAAAAGGAAAAACATTCCGGACTCGAAGGTATATAGTTTTTTAGATGATGACTGCTTAACCCCTTTTAAAACGTCCATCAGAAAGTGTAACCCTAGATCGGGAATTGTGTTATTTCCTCGCGTCTTTGCAGGTCTAATATCATTATCTGGTGATGGGTTAGCTTTGTGCCTATCATCTAAAAAGTTAGTAAAATTTTTAAATGTTCAAAATAAAATCGAACGTGTGATACCTGACGGGGGTATTCTTTTCTTTTTAGAAGTAATACTTCTTTAGATGGATGGCGTTCCAGCTTGTTGGTAGAATTCTGTCGTCCATAACTTCCAACTCATAGGCGCCTTTTCCGTCTATCCCTCGGATTTTGTAAGGTCCTTCCCAGTTTGGATTTAGCTTTCCTGCACCTTCTTCTTTTGTTGATTGAAAGACTTTTTTGAGGACGAAGTCTCCAATTTTAAAGTACCTGATATGGGATTTACGGTTGTAATAACGCTCTATGATTTGTTTTTGAGCTGTCATCTGTATCAATGCTTCTTCTCTCCGTGGTTCGAGCAGGTCCAGGTTGATCCTTAGTTCGTCGTCGTTTTCACCTTCTGTGGCTGTTGAGAACCTTATGCTTGGTTCGCCAATCTCCACAGGTATTAAGGCTTTTGACCCATAAACAAGTGCGAACGGATTTTCTCCCATGGCTATTTTTGAGGTTGTTATGTATGCCGATAGTACCGCTGGTAATTCATCAGGCCAGTTTCCTTTGGATTTATTAGCCGCTTCTTTAGATTGTTGATGATGACCTTATTCATTGATTCAGCTTGACTGTACGGGGTGGTACGTCGTTGAAGTGATCCTCTTTATTTTCCAACTTTCGAAGAATTCCGTGATTTATGAGCCTATGAATTGTGGGCCATTATCACACACGATTTCCTTTGGTATTCCAAAGCGGCATATTATCTTTCACCATAAGAAGCTTTTAAATTATTTTTCTCTCACTTGTTTGAATGCCTCCGCCTCTACCCAATTACTAAAATAGTCGGTTAGTACGAGTAAAAATCATACCTGTCCTTTAGCTGTGTAAAGGTCCTACTATATCCATCCTCCATTTCATGAAAGGCCATGGTTATATTATTGGATGTAATAATTCCGCTGGTCGATGCATGTTATTGGCAAACCTTTGGCATCTGTCACATTTGGATACGAAATTCTCGGCTTCTTCTTCCATCTTAGGCCAATAGTATCCGGCTCTGATTAGTGTTTTCACTAAGGATCTTGCCCCTGAGTGATTTCCACAGTGTCCTTTGCGGACTTCTTTCATCACAAATTCCATTTGTTTAGGCCCAAGGCATTTAGCTAGGGGTCCTCCGAACATCTTGCGATAAAGTAAGCTGCGAATAAGGCAGTACCGTGCAGCTTTGCGGCGTAGTGCTTGAGCCGCTTTCCTGTCTTCAGGTACGGTGCCATTCTGCAAAAAATTAAGAATTTCGTTTCTCCAGTCCCAGGTTAGGTTGTTGAAAGTTACCTCATTCCTGTCCTGGTCTATTATTGAATGAAATAGTTGAACGACAATTGTATTGTCTTTGTTCGTTACTTCCGTGACCGCTGCGAGGTTAGCTAATGCATTTGCCTCCGCATTTTCCTCTCTAAGTATTTGCACTACCTTCCATGTTTTGAATTTTGTCACGAGCTCTCGTGCCTTTTCAAGATACTGTTGCATTCTAGCTTCTCGAGCGATGTAAGTCCCTTGTATTTGATTTACTACCAGTTGGGAGTCGCTGTTGATCACAATTTGCTCGATTGAGATCTCCCGTGCAAGTTCAAGCCCTGCAATAACAGCTTCGTACTCTGCTTCATTGTTAGTGATAGGATAACACTTTATAGCTTGTCGTGTCTTTTCACCCGTGGGTGATATTAAGTATATGCCTAAGCCAACGCCTTTTTCATTTGAAGAACCATTAGTGAACAAGGTCCACATGCCTGGATTAACACCGTTAAAGAGTTGTAACTCTTTTTCTACTTCAGATACAATGCCATTACTAAAGTCAACAACAAAATCAACTAGTATTTGAGACTTAACTGAAGTCCTAGGCTGATAAATTATCTCATGCTCACTTAGTTCTATGGCCCACTTGGCTAATCTTCCTGATAATTCTTGTTTATGGAGAATATTTCTTAAAGGATATGAAGTCACAACAGTGGTTGGGTGGCATTAAAAATAGGGTCGTAATTTTCTAGATGCATTATTAAAGCCAAAGCTAACTTTTCCAGATGTGGATATCTAGTCTCAGTATCTAGCAAAGTTTTACTTACATAATAGATAGGTGATTGTTTACCTTTTTCTTCTCTTACCAATACTGCACTTACAGCAATTTTTGAGACAACCAGGTAGATGTACAATCTTTTCCCTTCTTTTGCCTTTGAAAGCAGTGGTGGTTTCGATAGATAAACCTTCAGGTTCTTGAGGGCTTGCAGACAATCTTCAGTCCATTCGAACTGATTCTGTTTTTTGAGAACTGAGAAGAATTTAAAACTTTTTCGGAAGATCTAGAAATAAACCTCCCCAAAGCTACTATTCTTCCTGTCAATCTTTGAACCTCCTTTTTATTTGTTAAAACATCAGGTATTTCCTCTATGGCTTTAATTTGAGCGGGATTTACCTCTATTCCTCTGTTTGATACAAGGAAACCCAAAAATTTGCCTGATTGCACTCCAAAAGNAATGGTCTTGTTCTTGTGTTGATTTTACCAACATGTCATCGATGTACACCTCCATTGTTTTTCCCATATGTTCTTGGATACACCTCCATGGGTCACCAGCCTTTGATAGGAGGCTCCAGCGTTTTTAAGGCCAAAAGGCATGACTTTATAATAATAAGTTCCCCTATTCGTGATAAATAAGGTTTTTTTTCTCGTCTAAAGGATCCATTTTAATCTGGTTATAACCAGAATATGCATCTAGAAAGCTTAATAGTTCATGACTTGCGGTAGCATAAATCATTTGATCTATATGAGGCAATGAGAATGAATCCTTGGGGAATGCTTTGTTTAAATCAGTATAATCTATGTATACTCTCCACTTGCCATTCTTTTTAGGTACTACCACGGTGTTTGCCAACTAGTTAGGGTACGCTGTCTCTCGTATCGAACCAATCTTCAAGAGTTTATGTACCTCTTCGTCGATCACTTGGTTCTTGAATGGTCCTTGCTTTCTTTTCTTCTGCTTAACAGGTACGAAGGATAGATCTTCATTTAGTTTATGAGTCATCACTTCTGGTGGGATGCTTGTCATGTCTGAGTGGGACCACGCGAAACAGTCTGCGTTAGCCTTTAAATAATCAATTAACTTACCTCTTCGAGTGGGGCTTAGCCTTGTGCCTATAAACATTTTTTGCTCAGGTTTTATTTCAGTTAACGGAACAACTTCGAGCTCCTCCGTAGTTTTTTTGATATTCTCATCTACCTCCAGTTCATGAATGACGTCCGGTCTAGAATCCGCATCTGTGTGGTATAGTACACCTTCCGTGGTAACTTTACTCTTTTGCTCGTAAGTATTTTCTTTCGTGCCTGTTTCAGCAATAATATCTTTCGTACCTATTTGGGCAGTAATTTTTTTCATGTCTGTTTGGGCGGTGTTACCTGTTTGGGAGATTTTCTTATCTCGTAATTCTTCCACTTCTATTTTCTTGTTGCAGTGTACCACCGAATTTTTTGTGGACTGCTGATCTCCTTTGATTCGTTGAATCCCCCATTCAGAGGGAAATTTAATTACCTGATGCAA
>ML417580.1:0-49096 GCA_005239525.1 Nicotiana knightiana
TCTTCGCCGTATATGACGAGACTTTCCGTTATACATAACTCTCCCTGCCCTTCCTATTGCAGCTTCACTATCACAATGTATGCATATAGGAGCCAAAGGTTTTGTCCAGAACGAAATGTCTTCTAAGAAGTTTCGAAGCCATTCAGCTTCTTCACCGGCCTTATCCAAAGCTATAAACTCTGATTCCATTGTAGAGCGAGCGATGCACGTCTGCTTGGAAGACTTCCAAGATACTGCTCCACTGCCAACAGTAAAGACATATCCACTTGTGGACTTTGCTTGGAATTCGTGATTTTCAGTGTCTGGAAAAATAAGCCATGCCTCAGAATTTATAAGCAACTATTGGTAGAGGTGTGATGTTTGTTCAGGAAAAAAAGTGTTTGTTCAGGAAGGAAAACAAGCAAAGGCAGCGTTTTTGGATTTCAGTTAATTCCGTTAATGAACTAACTGACATTTAATTTAATTATTAAATAATTAATTAAATAAACTTNTAAGCCAAAGCCAAAGCCAAAGTCGAGCCGAGCAAGCGACGACGACGGGGCAAGGATACATCCTCTTCAACTCCTTTTAAGAGCTCTAAGAAGTGATCATATATTTATACACACAAGTGTAGTTGTCTTTCACCAATGTGGTACAAAGTTCATGACAAAAGCTCACTTGATTTAAATTTTCATTTCCCTCCATTTTATTTCCCACCATTTTCCAATTCACACTTTTAAACTTTTAAGCCCAATGCTTAAAGTCTTTAAGCCCAATGCTTAAAGTCCAACAGAAAGTTGAGGAAACATATTAAAAAGGATACATTTGTAGATAAATTGCAATAAGGGCAACAACTATGACATATTTAAAGCCAAAAATTCCTTTATATTTTTTTGGCAAGTGAGAAAACTCGCAGCCGCTATAATCTCTGTCACAACATATTGTTAAAGACACAACATGAAGCTAGTTTCATGGTTCAATTTATTAAGTCTTCTCGTATGCACAAACGTCTTCCTTGTCCATTTTTTCGATATAACTAAAAAAACAACAGTGATAGGAAATAAATTTGCTAGAAGTAGCATTTTTAGTATTATAAGTTTTATGAGATTAACACTTTTGTGGTAACAAGTATATTCACATACCATAGCCCTGAGGCTGTGTCTCGATCTCCTATTCTAATTATTAGGCACGCCTATTGTTATACATGCGAGGCACGTACAAAGAAACAAGTTATATTAAAAACACGAATGTTCTTAACGAAATTCGTTCGCTTTTTTTAACCTGTTAAAATAAATATTATATTGGACAAAATTATAATTTAAATTACTCTCCTAATATAAAGGATTTCAAAATTAATTACAATTTTACCTTATAAAATTCTAGATTTCCTTATTTGATCCAAACTGATCAACTAAAAAAACGATTTTTTTTTTCCCTTTTCAAGTGCTTTATTGGTTTTGCTCGAAGTCTTTAGCCAACAAATTATTGTTGCAACTTGTTTGCCATATTTTCTATCGAGTTCAACAAACATTTTTCTCAACCAATGTAACTCATATTCTTATTAATTTATTAATTTTTCTTTTTCTTTTATATTTTTATTCTGAAAATTTTAACAAATATAAAGAAAAATATATTTAGTTTCATTCACAGTCACACTTAAATATTCTAAAATAGATGAACCACTATAAGAATCTGAAAAAGTAAAGAATTTGTCTGTTAGTATTGAGAACAAATGGTTAAAATTTTAAATTAACTAATTAGTTAAGTATTGAACTATGTATTAAACTCTAATGTTTTGGGGTTTAAAATTATCTAAGATTAACAAAAAAATCATTATGTCTAGATATATTCCAATATATAAGGTGTTTGATGTAACGACCCGACCGATCGTTTTGGGTGCGCCGTTCGGCAGTTTGAGGCCTTGAGTAACTTCACTTCAGGTATTATGACTTTTACGTGTGGTCAAAATTAGATTTCGGGAAGTTTGAAATGTATTTGGAAAGAAAATTCTAAATTCAGAAGCATTAAGTTGGAAGAGTTGACCAAGGTTTGACTTTTGAGTAAACAACATCGGAATCGGGATTTAAAGGTTCCAATAGGTTCGTATGATGATTTCTGACTTGGGCGTTTGTTCGGATTGAGTATCGGATCACCCGGGAACATTTCAGTGTTTATTATGGAAAGTTGGCATTTTGAAGGTTTAACAATTTTCTAAGTTTAGTTTGGAGTGAATTTTTATGTTATCGATGTCCGTTTGGGATTTCGAGCCTTGGAATAGGTTCGTATTGGGATTTATGACTTGTCTGCAAAATGCGGTGTCATTCCAGAATGCTTGGTATGGTTCGGACGCGTTCGTCGAAGTTGGGAAGTTTGAAAGTTGAGAGAGAGGAGTTGGTCGTCGATTCATGATTTTTGGCATTTCGAGCCTTTGGATAAGTTTTTATAAGGTGTTGTGACTTATTGGTGTGATTGGAACGGGTCTTGGGGGTCTCGGGTGTGATTCTGGGTGGTTTCGGACCAAGTCTGGGTGTTTTGATGTTGCTGTTACTGATATCTGGTTTCCTTCTTCGCGAATCGCTAAGGGACTCATGCATTCCCGAAGAAGAATTTTGGGGGCTACTGTATTTTCCCACCGCGAACGCGAATCAGAAGCTGAGGCAACCTACGCGAACACGACAGGGAGGTCGCGAACGCATAGAAGAGAAAAGGGGAACTGGGCCTGGAGGCGCTAGGCCATCGTGAACGCCTCTTAAGGACCGCGAAGGTGTGAGACATGGGGACATAGCAAATGCAGGAAGGCTACCGCGAATGCGAAGAAGAGATTTTGGAGGCAGGGACGTTCGTCCTTCGCGATCGCGAGGGATATTCCGTGATCGCGAAGAGGAAGGAACTAGGCAGTGAGTTTTACATCACGGGATTTGGCTCATTCTCTCTCAATTTTCACTTGGTTGGGCGATTTTTGGATCTTTTGAAGAGGAGATTTCATCATCTATTATGAGGTAAGTAATTCCTGCACATTGTGAGTTAAACACATGGGTTGTATATGGATTTATACATGAAAAAATTGTAGAAATTTGGTATTTTGTAGAAAAACCTAGAAATTGGTATTTTTGGAATTTGGCCACGAAATTTGACATGGAATTTGGAATAAATTATATATCTGAGTTCGTTGTACTATGGATAAAGTTTGTCTTTGAAAATTTTCAGAATTCGGGCACGTGGGCTCAAGGGTCGGCTTTATTGACTTTTCGAGCGGTGTTCTGAATTGTTAAGAATTGATTTATTATGAGTATTAGAGTGTATTTTCATTGGTTTGCACATCTGTTTGACTAGTTTCGGATTGTTTGACTTTGGTTTGGAGAGTTAGAGAGGTGTTGGAGCCGGTTATGGGTTATCGGAGCGAGGAAAGTCTCTTGTCTAATCTTGTAAAAGGGAATTTACCCCATAGGTGATTTAAATTAGGGAATTTACCCCATAGCTGATTCTAGAAATATACATAGATTATACACTAATTATACACATATAATACATGAATTATGCATATATTATACATTAATCAGCTATTTTTAGTTTAACTGATAGGGTAGGCGGCTATTTGAGTTAATTCTTCTTTAAATTAAAATTTGTTGCTAATTGTGGGGACTATGCACGCACGAGGTGACGGGAGTCCGTGCGTAGCTACTAATTTTGCTTATGTCCGGGTACTTTAGGACCCAAATCATGAATTACTTGTAATGTTTGCATCCCTTGTTAATCGAAGTACCTGAATCATATTGGAAATTGTTAAAAAAATAGTAAAAGACCGAAATTTCACGTACTTGATTTTTGTGCGAATTACTCGACCGTTAATAGAAATTGTACATCCTTGTGTGTTAGCCTTGTGATAGCTTCTCATTCCGGAGGTTCATAAAGTGTCCTTCTTTCTTGTGGAGCGGGTCGAACGCCTCGGCAGTACAGATGCATCTATGGATCGTGTCGCACATCCCTAGGTAGTGTACGCGTGAGTCTGGATCGGGCCGAACGGCCTTGGCAGAATTGTGTGCTATACCACTAGTAGCCGAATATTCTCTAACTAGTTTTTCCATCGATGCCCGGCATTTTATGGTATTTATTATTTATCTGGTATGAACACTTGGCATGTTTAAGATATTAAGGTAGAACACGAGGATGATAAAAATAATTTATGTTTTAAAAGGAATAATTTTAAAAATTATGAAATTGCAGATTTACTCCATTACTTTTGTATGCTTCATATCTGCTCATGTTTTATTATATTTCCTTATTGGACCTTTAGTAAATTTCAATGTCGATGTCTCGTCACTATTTCTTCGAGGTTAGACTTGATACTTACTGGTTACGCGTTGATCTACGTACTCATGCTGCACTTCTGCACTAAATGTGCAGGATCTAACAGGTTCATTGATGATTAGCCTAGCACGTAGGCACACCTGTTGAGGAGACTTTATGTGAGTTGCATTGTGGGTTTCGCATCGCGGTTCATCGGGTCTCCATAGTACTATTCATTTTAATATGTCTTATTCTTTTGGACATATATTGTATTATTATTGTACTTCTTAGAAATTTGCTCATGCACTTGTGACACCGGGTTTTGGGGGTTTCCTTCGGCCTATTCATTGTTTTGATTCATGTAAACATTTTTATTTACTTTGTAAATTCTATTTTATATTGTTCAATTAAGAAAAATTACAATTTCAAAAATACTAAAATGAGTAATTAAATTGGTAAATCACTGTTGGGTTTCTTGATGGTGGCGTTAGGCGTTAGGCGCCATCACGACCTATAGTGGATTTTGAGTTGTGACAACTTGGTATCAGAGCGTTAGGTTCACATAGGTCTCACGAGTCATGAGCAAACCTAGTAGAGTCTTGTAGATCGGTATAGAGGCGTTTGTACTTATCCTTGAGAGGCTACAGAGTTGTTAGGAGCACTTCCCTTCTTGATTCCTCTTCGTGCGGTTTGATTTCCTTTGAGGCTTATGCCTTTATTTCCTTCCAACCCATACTTATACGATATTCAGTGCTCGTGCCAATTAGGCATCGAGAAGTTTTAGTGGTACTACAAACGTGGAGCAGGATGTTTCTCCCTGCGCATTCGAGCGAGTTATTATCGTCTTCTTACGGAAGGAGGTTCTGCCATTTTAGCTCAGTAGCTGTATTTTTGATGATTTCGAGGCTACACGCAGATTTCTATGAGACTCAGACATTGCTATCACATAGTGTTGGAGTAATGGTAGGGTGCTTATTTTATGTGTCAAGGCAGTGAATGTCTTGAACGGAGGATTTTTCAGCGCATAATTTAGAGATTCCGCATTTATTTCCAGCAAAGGAAAGGTAGTCGGATTATGCATGTTCAGGTTTGGGTTGATGGAGTAACGAGATTTGGTATTTTCAAGCGTGGTGGAAATTTTGATCTGTGATATGTTATTGTTGTCCTTGTTCAAATGTATTGAGGTTCGTCGGTTTTATGGTCTTCTTCGATTCGCCTTTGGAGAAAGGAGTAGTGAGACGGCGTCGGGAAGCGATTGTCACGGTTAGCGAGTGCAGCGGTTTCGGAATTAGATTAGTATTTATAATGTCGGTGACTTGAGAACGGTGGTCTTCTAGGGGTCTTAGAGTTGGTAACAATTTATTAGTTCAGGTGCTACATAGATGGATTTTGATTTGAGGCAACATTTGGGTAGCGAAGGATGAGTAAGGACATGGTAGGAGGTGTCTCGCGGTGGTTGAATCACTAGCAGGTCAAATATGGAAAGCAGAGGTTGATCAGTTACTTAAAGAAAACGGTTTAGCCAAAGTGAGAGTGGCAGAGTAGCATATGGATTTTGTGGTAGGAAGCCACTTGTTTGAAGAGAGTTTAGGGTGATTTGGGAATCATGGTGGAAAAGCGACCAGGTCTACCGATTGTATTTAGGATGGTGGCTATTGTACTAAGGAACATTGAATAAGGAACAAAGGAGTTTTCTTGAAATGAAGGGGTATGCAATGTGACATCGAGTGTGGAATATACTGTCGGACTTTCAGTGGATGTCAATGGGAAATGACCAAACTTGTACATCTGGTGGACGAACACGGGCTTAGGAGGGACTAATGATTTCGTAGTAGTTTTACCTAGTGCAGCGCCATTGGAAGATGTCGGCATAGAATTCCAAAGGTGGGTTATCTCCTATGAGCAGGTTAGCGGTTGCGTGATTTTGATGAAGTTCCTATGAAGAGTTCTACTTACTATCCAGCGGGAGTTCGAACAGGCGATCATGGCTGATAATTCAAAATATTCATGAAAAGTGTAATAAGAGACTACAAGAAATTTTGTGGGTTAATTGTGCGAGATCATGGTAATTGGGAAGGAGGAATCTTGGTGGTTTCCAGGATTATGTAATTGTAGCTTCAAGCTAAGCGGGGGAGCCCCACTTTCTATGATTGGAGCACGTTGTTTTCTGCTTGTACGATTTCTGGTTATCAGTGTACTGGTGGGTTATTAGAACTAAACAAAGAAAACATCAATGGTAATTCGAGCAAAGAGTTTTAGGAATGTGTGCTATATTTGGCCTTATCTATTCATGTTCAGGTTTGGGGAAGACTCAGGGTTTATGCTTTTTGTGGGGGTAATGCACAAGGAAAGGAATTCAGTCGGATGCTTATTTGTTAGGGTGTTCACGTGCTAACAGCGCACTAGAGTTTGACTTATATTCTGGACCAAGTCAGAGTGGGTGACTCTCAACAGTGGTCCTAGTGGGTTCAACAGTTAAAGTGCGTAAGGACATGGAATGTTCTATGTTATCATTGAGTATGTAGTGCAGTATTGGAGGAAAGGAAGAAGTAACTTCGAATTCGGGGAAGGTCTTGCGGAATGGGTGTACTAGTTGGAGATGTTATTGTGCGCATAAGGAGAATATGAGATGATTCATGAGTAATGAAATAATGTGGTATCGTAATGCAGGTCACTCGGGACGAGTGCGGATTTGGTTCGTTACATTTTTGAATAGAGCTATTATTATTTCTAAGGCATGTCGAGAATAAATTGAAAGAAGTTAGGTCGGTTAGTAATGGTTGAATCCGCATGATTGTGGCTGTGATCAGTTCCTTCAGCGTGCAGTTATACATGTGGTGTGTGGTTGTACGCGTGGGCTTGAGCGCCACCACAACTTGATTGATTTGGGAGGTACTTGATTCAAATGGCCTTGTGATGTAAACGGATTCCGTAAGAGTCATGGCAGTTTAGATCGCGCTTGAGGTTTGTATTTTTCCGCGGTTTGAAAAATTTAGTTGCGTGTTGCATTGGTTCTTCTGAAATGCGCTAAGTGAAAGGTTTATAGCCAATGGAGAAAGGAGTTGTGAGACGGCGTCGGGAAGCGGTTTTCAGGGTTAGCGAGTGCAGCGGTTTCGGAATTAGATTGGTATTTATAATGTCGGTGACTTGAGAACGGTGGTCTTCTAGGGGTCTTAGAGTTGGTAACAATTTATTAGTTCAGGTGCTACATAGATGGATTTTGATTTGAGGCAACATTTGGGTAGCGAAGGATGAGGAAGGACATGGTAGGAGGTGTCTCGCGGTGGTTGAATCACTAGCAGGTCAAATATGGAAAGCAGAGGTTGAGCAGTTACTTAAAGAAAACGGTTTAGCCAAAGTGAGAGTGGCAGAGTAGCATATGGATTTTGTGGTAGGAAGCCACTTGTTTGAAGAGAGTTTAGAGCGATTTGGGAATCATGGTGGAAAAGCGACCAGGTCTACCGATTGTATTTAGGATGGTGGCTATTGTACTAAGGAACATTGAATAAGGAACAAAGGAGTTTTCTTGAAATGAAGGGGTATGCAATGTGACATCGAGTGTGGAATATACTGTCGGACTTTCAGTGGATGTCAATGGGAAATGACCAAACTTGTACATCTGGTGGACGAACACGGGCTTAGGAGGGACTAATGATTTCGTAGTAGTTTTACCTAGTGCAGCGCCATTGGAAGATGTCGGCATAGAATTCCAAAGGTGGGTTATCTCCTATGAGCAGGTTAGCGGTTGCGTGATTTTGATGAAGTTCCTATGAAGAGTTCTACTTACTATCCAGCGGGAGTTCGAACAGGCGATCATGGCTGATAATTCAAAATATTCATGAAAAGTGTAATAAGAGACTACAAGAAATTTTGCGGGTTAATTGTGCGAGATCATGGTAATTGGGAAGGAGGAATCTTGGTGGTTTCCAGGGTTATGTAATTGTAGCTTCAAGCTAAGCGGGGGAGCCCCACTTTCTATGATTGGAGCACGTTGTTTTCTGCTTGTACGATTTCTGGTTATCAGTGTACTGGTGGTTTATTAGAACTAAACAAAGAAAACATCAATGGTAATTCGAGCAAAGAATTTGAGGAATGTGTGCTATATTTGGCCTTATCTATTCATGTTCAGGTTTGGGGAAGACTCAGGGTTTATGCTTTTTGTGGGGGTAATGCACAAGGAAAGGAATTCAGTCGGATGCTTATTTGTTAGGGTGTTCACGTGCTAACAGCGCACTAGAGTTTGACTTATATTCTGGACCAAGTCAGAGTGGGTGACTCTCAACAGTGGTCCTAGTGGGTTCAACAGTTAAAGTGCGTAAGGACATGGAATGTTCTATGTTATCATTGAGTATGTAGTGCAGTATTGGAGGAAAGGAAGAAGTAACTTCGAATTCGGGGAAGGTCTTGCGGAATGGGTGTACTAGTTGGAGATGTTATTGTGCGCATAAGGAGAATATGAGATGATTCATGAGTAATGAGGTAATGTGGTATCGTAATGCAGGTCACTCGGGACGAGTGCGGATTTGGTTCGTTACATTTTTGAATAGAGCTATTATTATTTCTAAGGCAAGTCGAGAATAAATTGAAAGAAGTTAGGTCGGTTAGTAATGGTTGAATCTGCATGATTGTGGTTGTGATCAGTTCCTTCAGCGTGCAGTTATACATGTGGTTTGTGGTTGTACGCGTGGGCTTGAGCGCCACCACAACTTGATTGATTTGGGAGGTACTTGATTCAAATGGCCTTGTGATGTAAACGGATTCCGTAAGAGTCATGGCAGTTTAGATCGCGCTTGAGGTTTGTATTTTTCCGCGGTTTGAAAATTTAGTTGCGTGTTGCATTGGTTCTTCTGAAATGCGCTAAGTGAAAGGTTTCTAGCCAATGGAGTGTCTATTCCACTAGTAGTTCAAGGGTTATGGTGAATACGTGTATTATCACGTAGCAGCATGATATAAGCAGTGAGCGGCATGGGAACTGGAAGTTGAAGGTCAAGGTTGCGGTACGGTGTTGATAGAATGTCATGAACTCGGGTGAGCAGGGGTGAATTCAGATGTTCCAAGTAAGCTGGCACTTTCTTTAGCGTCACCAGAGAATGTTGTTCTGTGGAAAAGGCTTTGTGTATTGACTTGCGAATTTTTGATTCGCTTTACTAAATTAGAATGGTTGGTTGTATGGATATGCGGATTTTGCTACCTGAGCGGAAGGTCATGGGAGCGTACCCCACAGGGAGACCTGTAAGTGTGACATGTTAGTCACTTGATTGTTAAAGATAAAAACCAAGTATGGAGGTTATGGTAATATCGCAAATGCGAAAGTTTGTGCTTGAGAGGCGTCCTATTCCTTGGGTTGTGGACTGTGTGGGTTCGTTCCAAATTAAAATGTTGTTCTTATGTGTCATGAATAGGTCATTGTGGATGCTTGAAAGGTTATTAGCGCAGTATGGTATGATCATAATCGGCTTGAGGTCCGTTGATGGGGTCTAAATGTGGATGTGTGCTCTACTCCAGGCCGAGTGTGTTCATTCAGCATAGCACTTCTTATGGAGGAGTCTTCGGCCATTAGATTTTATTTTCGTCGTCAGCTATTTCATGTAATACTCTAGTGTTCCATGTGGATTGTGGGACGGCTTGATTATTTGCACATGTGTTGAGTTCCCGCGTATCGGTGGTGTTATGTGATCAGGATGGATCTCGAGATGCAAATCATATATTGCACCTTAGTTGTGCTTGAGTTACGTAGCGTATGACGCTACCCATCTCCCCAGGATTTGCATCATGCACTTGGCATGCTTGTGGTTGATATTCGGATATTTCGTGAGTATAAGTGTTATGGCTTGATATGTGTTTTATTTATATTATTATGTGTGGATCGGGTGGCACGCCGCCACGGGTACGCTGTTTGGATCGAGTGGCACACCGACACGAGTATGTTGTTTGGATAGGGTGGCACGCCACCACGGGTATCATGATTGGATTGGGTTGTACGCCACAACAGTCTGATGTGGAGTACAGTTTTCCTATATCTATTCTTGTGTGTTTTGTTCCTCATTTTCTGAGGAAGGTTCATAACATCTTTCGGTTGTTTTATTAGTTACGTGGGTCGGGTAGTTCTTTTCCAGAGTTCGTATTACCTTATATATCATATTCGAGTTGTGGCTCATCGGCGCATGGATGGCGTTATATGAGATTTTGGCCAGTGTTTGAGATGGCTTATTGCTTGAGCAGCTTGTATTAGATGATACGAGGTTATTGGACCTGGGATCAGTGCGATCAGAGTTATGTACGGTTATTAAGGAACAAATATCGTTATTCAGTCCAGAATGAGGTAATGGTTCCTGTCAGGAGGAGGGACTCCAGGAATTTGTTGGTTCGACAGGTGGTTATGAGTTTCTACACATCTCTTATGTCGTGGCAGAATAGGGAGAATTGAAAAATCGGGCTTATATGTGTTATGAGGCGTATTGTGGGCTTCAGATTCATGAAATTTCAGCTATTGTAGTCGGAGGATGGTATTATGGGCATGTGAATCATGTGGTTCATGGTAGTAATTCAGCAAAGGTGTATGATCATGTTTTAGTGCAGTGTGTAGTGATTGATACGGTGTTCGTATGTTAGAATCAGATTTTGTAGAAGAATTCAGAGGTTGGAATTTGGTTCTGAGGCTTATTGGCTAACTAAAAGGGAGGATCTTCAATCTGCTCGAGCTAATGTGTTCAACTGGGCTGTGTTGGCACGGGTAGGTGCACGAAGTGTTAAACAGTGATTTTGGACAACTCCGAAGCAGTCCGTAGCACGTTCGTGGACGAATGTATGTTTAAGTGGGGGAGAATGTAACGACCCGATCGATCGTCTTAAACTCTGGCGTGTCATTCAATAGTTTGAGTAGCTTCACTTTAAGTATTATAACTTATATGTGTGGTCAAAATTTGATTCTGGAAAGTTCAGAATGTATTTTGAAAGAAAAGTCTAAATTCGAAAATGTTAAGTGGGAAGAGTTGATCAAGTTTTGACTTTTGAGCGAACAACCTTGGAATCGGGATTTGAAGGTTCCAATAGGTTCATATGATGATTTCGGACTTGGGCGTATGTTCGGATTGATTATCGAATCACCCGGGGGCATTTCGGTGCTTATTATGGAAAGTCGGCATTTTGAAGGTTTAAGAATTTCCTAAATATAGTTTGAACAAGATTTTTATGTTAGCGATGCCCGTTTGAGATTTAGAGCCTTGGAATAGGTTCGTATTGTAATTTATGACTTGTGCGCAAAATTTGGTATCATTCCAGAATGTTTTGGCATGGTTCGGACGCATTCGTCGAAGTTGGGAAGTTTGAAAGTTGAGAGAGGTTTTGATCGTCGATTCATAATTTTGATATTTTTTGTGGCATTTGGAGTCTTTGGATAAGTTTTTATAAGGTGTTGGGACTTATTAGTGCGATTGGACGGGGTCCCGGGGGCCTTAGGTGTGATTCAGGGTGGTTTCAGACCAAGTCTGGGTGTTTTGATGATGCTCTTGCTGATATCTGGTTCCCTTCTTCGCGAACGCGAAGGGAATCATGCATTCGCGGAGAATCCTTTTGGGGGATACTATAGTTTCCCATCACGAATGCGAAGCAGAAGCTGACTCAACCTACGTGAATGCGACAGGGAGGTCGGGAACGCGTAGAAGAGAAAAGGGGAACTGGGCCTGGAGGTGCTAAGACATCGCAAACGTGTCTCAAGGACCGCGAATGCAAATGTGTGAGACGTGGGGGCATCGTGAACGTAGGAAGGCTACCGCGAACATGAAGAAGAGATTTTGGGTGCAGGATCGTTTGGCCTTCGCGATCGTGAGGGATATTCCGCGATCGCGAAGAGGAAGGAACTAGGCGGTGAGTTTTATATTACGGGATTTGGCTCATTCTCTCCTATTTTTCACTTGGTTGGGCCATTTTTGGAGCTTTTGAATAGGAGATTTGATCATCTATTATGAGGTAAGTAATTCTCGCACATTGTGAGTTAAATATATCGCGAAGAGGAAGGAACTAGGCAGTGAGTTTTATATTACGGGATTTGGCTCATTCTCTCCCATTTTTCACTTGGTTGGGCCATTTTTGGAGCTTTTGAATAGGAGATTTCATCATCTATTATGAGGTAAGTAATTCTCGCACATTGTGAGTTAAATATATGGGTTATATATGGATTTATACATGAAAATTTGTAGAAATTTGATATTTTGAAAAGAAAAAAAAAATACTAGATATTGGTATTTTTGAATTTTGGCCACGAAATTTGACATGGAATTTGGAATAAATTATATTTTGAGTTCGTGGTGCTATGGATAAAGTTTGTCTTCGAACATTTTCGAAATCCAGGCACGTGGGCTCGAGGGTCGACTTTATTGGCTTTTTTAGTAGAGTTGGTAATTGTTATGAATTGATTTATTATGAGTATTAGAGTGTATTTTCATCGGTTTGCACATCTGTTTGAGTAGTTTAGAATTATTTGGCTTTAGATTGGAGAGTTAGAGAGGTGTTGGAGCCGGTTATGGGACTTCGGAATGAGGTAAGTCTCTTGTCTAACCTTGTAAGAGGGAATTTACTTCATAGGTGATTTAAATTAAAATCTGCTACTAATTGTCGGGGCTACGCACACACGAGGTGACGAGAGTCCGTACGTAGCTACCAATTGTACTTATGTCCGAGTAGTTTAGGACCCAAATCATGAATTACTCGTAATGTATGCATCCCTTTTTTAATTGAAGTACCTGAATCATATTGGAAATTGATAAATGAAATAGTAAAAGACCGAAATTTCACGTACTTGAATTTTTTGCGAATTACTCGACTCTTAATAGAAATTGTGCTTCTCTACGTGTTAGCCTTGTGATAGCTTCTCATTCCGGAGGTTCATAAAGTGTGCTCCTTTCTTGTAGAGCGGTCCAAACGCCTCGGCAGTATAGATGCATCTATGGATCGTGTCACATGTCCCTCGACCGTGTACACTTTATTCTGGATCAGGCCGAACGACCTCGGTAGAATCGTGTGTTATACCGCTTGTAGCCGAATATTCTCGAGCTAGTTTTTTCATAATGCCCAAAATTTTATGGTATTTATTATTTATTTGGTATGGACACTTGGCATGTTCTAAGATGTTAAGGTAAAACACGATGATGAGAAAAATAATTTATGTTTGAAAAAGGAATAATTTGAAAAATTATGAAATTGCAGATTTACTCCACTATTTCCGTATGTTTCATATCCGCTCATGTTTTATTATATTGCTTTATTGAACCTTTAGTAAGTATCAATGTAGACCTCTCGTCACTATTTTTTCGAGGTTAGAATTGATACTTATAGGTACGCGTTGATTTACATACTCATGCTGCACTTCTGCACTAAATGTGCAGGGTCTGACAGGTTCATTGATGATTACCCTGGTGTGTAGGCGCACATGTTGAGGAGACTTTATGTGAGCTGCATTCCAGGCTTCGCATCGCAGTCCACCGGGCCTCCATAGTACTATTCATTTTAATCTATCTTATTGCATTCGAACATATGTTATTTTATAATTGTACTTTTTAGAACTTTGTTCATGCACGTGTGACACCGGGTTTAGGGGGTTTCCTTCGGGCTATTCATTATTGTGGTTCGTGTAAATAATTTCATTTACTTTGTAAATTCTATTTTATATTGTTCAATAAGTAATTAAATTGGTAAATCATTGTTGGCTTGCCTGACGGCGGCATTAGACACCATCCCAACCTACAGTGGACTTTGGGTTAGTGACATTTGATATCAAAGATAACAAACATGAATAGTAATGTTACCCTCTTTAAAACTATAAGATATTTCGTTGGTTGCGAGTTATGATAATATAAAATATATAAAATTAATCTCTCAAAAAGTTATATTATCGTTTCATTTAATTTCTACAGTACAGTAAATATATGTACTTACTTTTACCCAACCTGCTATATTTTAACTTAAATAAATTATATAGTAAAATGGACCTGAGAATGGATAAAAAATTCTAATCTTTTTTTTTCAAATTTAATTTGTCTATCTATATCTATATCTATCAGCCCCTTAGTGAAATATTGTTCGACTTTTTTACCCTTTAAACATAGAGCTCACACTAGATAAAATAGTCATTTAATTATTTTCTTAATATTTAGGATCTAAAAATTTGTTAATATTTAATTATTAAATCTTTTCTTGTTTAAGATAGGTGTCTAAAATTTAGGACTTTAAAATCGATTAAATAGTGCCTTAACTGTAGTATTTTATGTAAAATAAAAGGGAGGTGAGTACTATTTAAGAATCACTTCCTCTTCATATGGACGATAATGAAAGGAACAAATCACAAATAGGGTTTGGCTTTTCTGAAATAGAGGAAAAGTCGAATGAATTTGTTGTAAATGCTCAAAAATATTCATGTATCCTAAATTATTCACACGAATTAATGCAAGGGTGCCATAACTCATGGTCGTAATGATTTTCACCAACAGTAGTCATTGCGATTATCGTCTTTGTATTTGTATTTGGAGGTATATATATGCCTTCGAAATTGTATAAGGATTTTTTTTTTAAAATATACCACTAGGCAGCCTGCCTAGTGGCTAATATATAAATAAAATTTCAAAATGGGTCCAAAGCTTACAAGATGTCCAAACTAAAATAGAAGTTGCATGAAGCTACTAGCTACTAAAAAGATAGAAAAACTAAAGTCTAATGAACTAGCTATTACAACAAAATAAGTTGAGTGCTTCCTTCTCCTGTCAGTGTATGTGAATCCAATTGGCAGTGGTAAATACCAAGCAGCACCTATCAAGCTCTCACCAGGCGCCAGGGTATATTGTCCATAGGCGAAAATGAATTCCAAACATCTCCACCACAAAGTTGAAGCCAACATAGTCTTCTAAGTGTAGCCACTATATGATATCCATATGCAGTGTACTAAGTTTGTCCAAGTATAAATCATATGCTCACTCGTCAAATTTAACATGTAAAAGTACCTGACTTTAGGCAGGCCTTGCAAGGCAAAAGCCAAGGCTGGCCTTGCAAGGCAAAGGCCAAGCTGGGGCTGGCTTTAGTCTAGCCTTGCAAGGCAAAGGCCAGGCTGGGGCTGGCCTTAAGCAGGCCTTGCAAGGCAAAAGCCAGGCTTGAGGTATACTCAAGCGTTAGTTACTGTGCATTTTTGTGATCTTGTAAGCTCAGATCCTTCCCTTCCAGAACCTCTAATGTCGACATCACTCTAAACATTTCTAACCATCCTCATATTGAGCATGAAACCATGCTAATACCATTGAGAAATGATTCATCTCCAGAGATACAACATAACAGGTTCAACCTTTTCCTTAATATTTGAACATATCAGAAGTATAATAAATTGCACCCATCCAATACCTGCTTATCACATTGGTCTCGTACACTATCAAAGCACCCCCGGAATGAGCATGTGACCATGCTAATACCCCTGGAAAGTACCTTAATAGCATATAGAATGAGACATAAAAGAAACTTGCAGGTATGTGTAGATTCCAATACTGTGAAGCCATCAGTCTGGGGATCTTCTCTTTGCTATTCTAACCCTAATGTTAGGAGTTTGAGACTTGTCTAAATTAATCAACCTCCTCCCTGCACTAGGCAGTTCAGAGAATGAGTGAAACTCAGATGTACTTGCAAAAGAAAACACAATGTTAGCCATAAAATCCGCCACTGAGTTGCCTTCTCTGAACACATGTTGAAAGATCACATTGAAGTTGCCCTTCATATCTATAATTCTCTTCACATCAGTTGCAATTACCCAAGGAGGATCCCATTCCCCTTCTATCACTTTCTTCATCACTAATGAATTCGTCTCCAATATGAGAGGGTGACGATCATGCTCCATACAGTATTCCAATCCTTGAAGAATAGTCTTATCTTCAGCCACCACATTAGTTGTCACCCCCAGGTCTACTGCCCTTGCATACACCACATCACCTTCATCATTCCTCACACAAAAGCCTAATGAGCTACGAACAGGATTTCCTTTTGAGGATCCATCAGTATTGCATTTGTACCAACCACGAAAAGGAAGCTTCCATGTTACTCTTGTAGTGATCAGTTTAGGTTTATATCCTTCAAAATATTGAATTATGTCTGGCCATAACAATGGAATATTAGGCATCCAAGCATACCTCACCTTTTTCAGTTGATGCAATGTCCTATTGATCTCATGAATCACCCTATCTGTGGACACTAAACCCCCATGTTTACCTGTGTTTCTTCTCTTCCAAAGTTCCCAAGTGATAATAGTCGGTATTGCTTGAAATAATGGCTTTAACTTTGAACAACATTGAGCATACCACTAATGCCTTATAACCTGCTTCAATTGAATCAACGGCACAGTAATTCCAGCAGCCCCCATGAACAAGTTCAAATTCTTTAGAGGCAGTAGGACTTGTGACAAATATATGCTCAATAGATTCCTCTTGGGGCTGCTGAAAACAACAACACCTAGACACCACCATTTTCCCCTGCCTGCTCCACATGTCATCAGTGGTTATTTTCTGCCTCCACAATCTCCACAAGAAGAAGGATATCTTGAATGGTACGCCTTTAATCCACATTAACTTGAATTCCTGTTAGGATCAGCCCTATGCCTTAATATTTTTCAAGCACTGCTAACACCGAACTTGCCTGAAGGAGTTGGCATCCAGTATGGCCTATCCCAGTATCCCTCACTGCTTTCATAATGCACATTTAGTCTTATATATTCTGCAATTTCCTCATTGAAGGTTTGATCTAGCAGCTGATCATCCCATGTTTCACCTTGCCGCAATTCTGCCACATCCTAAAGATCTTCATTTATTGGAGTACAAGGAAGTTTTAGTGAGCTACTGATGACTTTATTATTTGAACCTAAACCAGACAAGTTGAATGCCGAAATATTTAAATTTGATACTTCTATAACAATAACTAAAAAGAGATTTTATACGACTAATTATATAGTATACAACTTTTTATAACTTATCCACAACTTTCATACATAATTTTTACCCGGTTAAATACGACTACAATATCATACAACATAAATACAATTTTCATACAAATTTTTTACAATATGTCTTTTGTATGTATTTTGTGTAGGATTTTATATAATTTGTATGTGGTGGATTCTTATTCCTCTCTGAAATTTCACTCAAAAATTACTCTCTTAATACAATTTTGATACATATCAATAATTTTATGTAAAAAAATAATATTTATAACTTAAATACAAATTTCATACAACGATCCATATATTATACAACTATTTTTCAGCTTTCATACAACATTCAGATAAGAATATATATAACTACAACAGAATACAACTAAAATACAATTTACATACAACTATAAAATAACTTTCATACAATTTCGTAAGTATATTGTATGTCATGTCTATATGAAATTCAACCAAAATCAAGTCTAATCTGTACCAAACACCCTCAAAATTGAGATATAAATTCTAAAGAATATTTTCAATTGTTTGCAATAACACCCAATCCCAACAAATAATAATTTTTGAAAATCCAAATTCGAATTCAAAGCTTTGAAGCTTTTTGATGGATGTCAATGGTGGAGATTCAAACATCATCAAAATTTATTGATTGACAATTTCAATTCAAACACCAATTGTGCAACATGAAAAGAAATTGCTACGTTAAAACTCTATGTTAAACGATTGAGATCCATTATGAAATTAGAACTATATACAACATGAAAGGATGAAAAATTAGAGAACATCAAAAGAAGAAAAAATTGAGAAAAGAATAGAGAAGGAGAGATAAAGAGACGGGGGAGAGAGAGATCGCAGGATATGGAAAAATAATTGATATTCCTTATTCAGTTCCTAATATAAAAGGATACTCATTTAAAATTAATTTGTATATGATTGATAAAGTGTATATGACTGTGTAATTAAGTTAAAACTTAATTAGGGAAGGTAAATAAGTTTCCTATGTAGTATAAATAGGTAAAAATCCCATATATAATTAGGATATATGACTAACTGGTATTACCAATCACAATTGAGCTAGAGGAAGTAACAACATTTATTAGCATGTATAATCTCTTTCATGATAATAAAATATTTGTGGAGCAGAGATCTTCTTTTATTGAGTTAGATAAATGTAATTACATTCTTTTTTCCCCCGAGAATTTGCATCTTTTTAGTTTTTATTTAATAAGATAGATAACTTTGTGAATAATGTCTATGTAATTTTACAAAATTTGTATTCATCGATATGAAATACACACGTAAGACGCTTACTCTAAGACTAGTACTATATTAAAAGCACAAAGGTCGTAGCGAAATGTCATTCGCCTTTTTTACCATTTAAAAATAGAGTTCACACTAGATAAAATAGTCATTTAATTATTTTTCTAATTTTTAGGTATTTAAATTTTACTAAGTTTTATTTACCAAATTCTTCCTTATTTGCACTATATAAAAAAATCCTAATGTTTAAAACTTAGAAATCTATTCAGATTTCACCATATCAATTAAACACAAACGTAGAATAAGTACATAAAATTGATCACTTACCTAAATATCTCAACTTTTATGCAAATTACATTACACATATAAACCATTTGACGATGGAATAATCATTAAAAGATAATGAATACTAATCTAGGCCTACTTGTAACGCTTCAGCTGGTCGTTTTGAGAGTATTAGCCCCGAACCTCTATTTATTGCTTCCTCTATTTAATTCTGTGGTTAAGTGACTTGCGGGGAGGTTTGGTTTTTGGTTTCGTAGTGAAACGGGACACATAGTGCCCGTTTAGATTGACTTATTTTAAGTGTTTTTAAGCAAAAAATAGCTTTTAAGCTATTTTGTAGTATTTGGATGAAGTAAAAAGTACTTTTAAGTACTTGTTTTTAAGCTAAAATGATAAAAACAAGCAAAAGTCAAAAGTTAGAATTCCTAACTTATGGATTAAAAGCCATTTTGGCTTAAAAGTCACTTCTATCCAAACGGGCTCATAGTCCCTAAATGGGAAGTTTAAGTTCAAGGGATTGATTGCAGTTCGAATTGTGTGAAGACAACTCCGGAATGAAGTTTAACGGTTCCAACAACTCCGTCGGGTGATTTTGGTCTTAAGAGCATGTCCGGATGTTGATTTGAAGGTCCGTAGGTCATTTCGGCGTTAATTGGCAAAAGTTGAAAAGTTGGATGATTTTTGGAAAGTTTGACCGGGAGTGGACTTTTTTATATCGGGGTCGGATTCTAATTACGGAAGTTGGAGTAGGTTTGCAATGTCAATTGTGACTTGTGTGCAAACTTTGAAGTCAATCGGACTTGATTTGATAGGTTTCAGCATCAGATGTAGAAGTTTGAAGTTCTAAAGTTCATTAGGCTTGAATCGATACACAATTGTGTTTTTACTATTGTTTGACGTAATTTTAGGGATCGACTAAGTTTGTATGATCTTTTAGGACTTGTTGGTATATTCGGACGGGGTCCCGGGGCCCCGGGGCCCCGGGTGTGATTCAGATTGAATCCAGAATAATATTGGACTTGTGGGAAAGATGAAGCATTGGCGTCTTTGGTGCAATCGCACCTGTGCACTTTGGGCCGCAAGTGCGGCACCACAGAAGTGGCAATCGATCCGTAGAAGCGGTTTGTGTCCTTCCCAGCTGGGACCGCAGAAGCGGAGAGCTCGATTTGTGGCGATCTTTTAAGAAATTTGCAAGAAAATCATTGGGGTAAGAAATTCTCACTCGATTTTGGCTATATTACATGAATCTATTGTTGTTTTCATCATTTAATTAGTGTTTTTAGTTGGAAATCTGAGAAAATGGAAAACTTCTTACGCAAAAATTTGGGGATTTAAAAGGCGTTTTGAGGTCGGATTTGAGTAATCCTTGTATGGTTGGACTCGATGTCGAATGAGTGTTAGAATTTTATAATTTGGTCGGAATTCGAGACGTGGGCTCGGATCGACTTTTTGGAGTGATTTTTAAATTCTTTGCTAAAGTCGTAGTTTCATTATTTAAATTAGTTTCTTATAGTTTTATTTATAGTATGTAATTTTTTGGCTAGATTAGAGCCGATCGGAATTGGAAAAATGAGGGAAAGACCTTCTTATTAATTAATTGAGCGAGTTTTGAGGTAAGTGGCTTGTCTAACCTTGAGTGGGAGAAATTTCTCTTAGGATTTGGTACTGTTAAGGTATTTGCAATACGTGAAGGCCGCATACTCGAGGTGATGAGTGCGTACTGGGGCTAAATGTTGAATTCAGTTTTTACTAAGTAGTTCCTTTTTATTTCCTTAATTGAGTTACTCTATCACGTGTAATCATTATGTTTAGCCTAATGTCATATGTTTATGTGTCTTATCTCTTACTTGCAATTTGTGAAACATGCTTAGTTGAATTACTTGCTTTCTTTGATTTCGTATCCATTCTTTAACTGTAGGATTCCTTTTTGTAATTTCATTGTTCCATTTGTTATGTGTTATTTTCGTGATTTTTGTTGAGATAAATGATTGGTTGTGCACGAGGTTTCTGCTGTGCGGAGTGTTTATTGTGGCACGAGGTTTCTGTCATGTGGAGTGTTATTGTGGCACCAGTTTTCTGGCGTGAAATGTGTTATTGTGACACGAGGTTTCTGTCGTGCGGAATGTTACTGTGGCACGAGGTTTCTGGGGTGCGGAGTGTTATTGTGGCACGAGGTTTCTGCCGAATGGAGTGTTATTGTGGCGAGGTTTCTACCGTGCAGAGTGTTATTGTGGCACGAGGTTTCTGCCCTGCGGAGTATTCGTATGGCACGAGGTTTCTGTCGTGCGGTTATCATTGTTTGCACGAGGTTTTTGTCGTGCCGTTGTGAGATATTTACTTTTGGGATTATGAGGCGATACCTTGGGAGCGGCCCTGTTGTTTACCTTTATTTGCTATATTGTTATTGTTGTTGTTGTTTCTTAACTTGTAAGATTCTTGTTTCCGTATGTGATGTAGTTGTCTTATTAAATTTCGTGTTTTATCTTCCGTGAATTTCTGTTGATACACTTTTTTGTCATCTTATTATATTATTATATCTTTCTCTTATTATTTTTCCTATTATTCCCAGTAGGATCCTGATCTGATCTCGTCACTACTCTACCAAGGTTAGACTTGGCACTTAGTGGGTACTATTATGGTGTACTCATACTACAAATTTGTGCATGTTTTTGTGCAGATCCAAGTGCATCCTATAGCCTTACTGCTTGGAGACTTCAAGATACACCTGCATGCGTCCACAGGATTCATAATCCCCTTTTTTCCTGTTCTTTTCTTATCTCTTTACATTTGATAGCCAGTGATGTGTAGGAGTGTTCCACACTGTATCTAGAACTTGTGACTTATATTTCACCGGATTTTGGGATTTGTACATGTTGAACGTCAGTTTTCATTTATATAGCCGTTGATGTTTGCTATTTAAGTTATTGTTTTAGTTATTCTGCATATTAGTTTACCTAGTCTTCGAGACTAGGTGTCGTCACGACATCTTACAGAGAGAATTCGGGTCATGACACAACTTATATAATTAAATATATATAGGGGTGCTAAAATAAAAATATACATATGCACAAATTGAAAATAGGGAAATATCTCAAATGTATAGAAAAATATCAGACTTGTGTAGCGCAAAGTGTCTTACTTTATTGAGTAATTCAATTATTAAGATCAGTAATCATTATATTTAACCACTTATCGTTAAGAAATTAAGCTCAAAGCAATAACATAAAACAAGAAAATAGACAAAAGATGTAGAGAGCAAGAGAAGAGAGATTATTATTTCTTCTATGTATTCAAGCGTGTACAATGTAATGTCCAAACCCTCTATTTATAGGATGATATATGTAATACAAAGGGATGCCATGAACATGGTATTAACTATTGAGATCATGGGGGAAAATCATGGAGGAGGTTATGGAGGTGTGGGAGTTACAACCATAATAGTAAGAAGTAGTGGAGATAATGGAGAAGAGTAGTGGGAGTAACTTCTTTAGGAGTTATAGACATCCACTATACAATATTATATTTCATAACACTCCCCCTTGGATGTCTATAGATAATGTGTCTCGTTAAAACCTTACTAAGAAAAAACCCTGTGGGAAAAAATCTTAGAGAAGGAAAAAGAGTACACATATCTTGTAATGCGCATTATTTGTTGCCTCATTAAAAACCTTGCAAGAAAAACCCAGTGGGATAAAATCTTAGCAAAGGGAAAAAAAAAAGTACAGCGCGTATTTGTCTCCCCCTGATGAAAACATCAATTTGTTTCTCCGAGATGACGTGTTTCGATCTTGTATACCAACTTCTAAAATGTTGAGGTTGCTCATGCTTCACGGAACATAACACCAAATTATCAAGCAAACAAATTTGTCGAACATCTATTTAACCGCTCGTTAAAAATTGTGTCTAATAAAGAACTTTGCGAAACAAATGTTTTATTCTGTCTCCTTTAATATATCTTTCTTCCAATTGAGATAAACAAATATCATCGCCTTCACTATTATTGGAATCTTCTCTTCAAGGAAAAATCACATATTTGTTGTGTATTGAGTCACTTGCTTTTTCAGTTGATAGTATATTGACATGACTTGAATAAGTATCAACAATTAACTGCCTTGTGAAATAATAATATAGCAGTATTCTCACATACAAATAGATTGTTTGAAGAACGGACTTCAGAAAATGCCTGCATTTGCATAAACAACAAACCTTGACATTTGTTAGAATAAACAAATCTATATCAAGGATTCCTTTTGCAATATAGTACTAATAGTATTCCAGTATCTTAAACTATATCTCCTAGCATATTTTTATACTCATGGTTCTAGCAAGATACACAGTGCACCAATTGCAATAGACACAAAAATAAATCATATACGCCATGGTTGCTCTAATCCACATAAGGATTTGCTGAAACTTTATAAATGAATTCCTCGGGAACCTTAATATGCTTCAAAACAGTTTAAATCCTTCAATGATTTTTATATACGCATATCAAATTTATCGAGTATTGCCAGACTAAAATCTGAAAGAAACTATATCCACCAGGGAATATGTTTCCATATAATCAATGCCAGGACATTTACGTAAAATCTTGTGTTACCCCACTGGCTTTATACTTTCAGGTGTTGGGACTATCAGTCCAAAACTTCACGTTTTCCAAGTGAAGTTAATATTGATTGCGTATTTTTGATTTGATTGACCAATCATTTATCTGTCCAAATTCCATGACAGATTTGAGCTCAAGATCCTCGTCAATATTAATAATATTGAGCGCTATATTATATCAACAATATCATCGATGATCATTTTACATCGGTTCCATCATCACACAATAAAGACATAACTTATCGAGATCTCATTATTTTCAGGTACCTGAGCCTCTTCCATGAGGTCTTATAAAGTTTTATGTCATGGTGCTCTTACATAGCACTTGCCTCCTTAGTATGACCATCTTATCATTTGTTCAACTCCTTCTTCAAGAAATTTTATCTTTGGAACCGATTAGTCTATTACGCTTCATGCGTTCCATAGACTATGTCCGTCATGGACTTTATTCTATTTGGAGCATTAGCAGCTGAAATATAATATTTCGCTTTGGGTCAGCAAATATGCCTGTCAATATTTTGCAAATGAATTATCACTTGAACTTCAAATTCACATTTTCTTGTACAAGGATCTAAGTACACTCATAATAATTCATTCCATGATTACTTTTTCAGCTACCCATCTTCTCCCCCTAATGTTGGGATCACCAACACATTTCCCAACCTTCTTTGGGAACACATCTTTGTGCATTGTGATGACACAATTAAATCATATATAACATCTATATTTCTGGATGAAATTTATTTGGTTCCTGACCCTGAACCAATTCTGATAGGGAGAAGTTATCATAACTTGTTGGCTAGATGCATACAAGTGCTCTTGTATATTAAATAATACACATCATACCAAATTTCTATTTGGAATCTTTGTTCTCATAACCAATGGTTTAGCTTAATTGGAGGCATACAATTTCTGCTAAACCAACTTGTATTTAAACCAGCATTACCAAGATAATTATCATATTTATATTCTGGAACTGTGCTCTAATAATTTGAGCAATCAACCTTGCAAAATCCAAATTGCAAGTTGATAACAAATGCACATGTAACCATACAATAGATGCATCTATTAAAATCATATAATAGTAAACGGTCCACATGCCAGGTGACTGGGCCCATATATATATCACCTTCTATTCATTCCAGAAATCAAGAGATTCAATCCCAACCTTAACTGGTATATCATGAGAATAAGCAGCACAAGAGAATTCTTGAAGAACCTTATATTCTTCAATATATGCCAATGTGAATTCTCAATTAATTTTCGCATCATAATTGAACCGGAATGGCCAGCCGGTCATGCCAACTAATATTTGTTTCAGTAAACATTTAATTTACTATGGCATGTGATTCCATCATCATGTTTATACATTTGTAGTACAAATGAAAGACAAGCCGGGTAACCTTTCATATTTACCCGATATGACTATTGTAATATGAAGATATTCAATCTTCCTTTCATGTATAGTCTCAATATGTCAGCCACTTTGGCTAATACATTTGAAACTCAAGAAGTTTCTTTTGAAACTTACTATAATATTAATGTCAAGAATAATTTTATTAATCCAGATAGTAACAAATTCGCTCTTCCGAAGCTCTTAATTAATTTCGTACTACAAGATCTTTTATCACACAATCCATATGGTAAATATCTCCTTCACGGAGAAAATCATATCATAATAATTGTCACGGTCGAAGTCATCATAAGCAAAACAATTCTTGCTCAAATAACTTCTCCTTTTTCTTTTCCCGAACTTTAATGAAAGTTCACATTGATCTTTTTGACGAACAACTACATGATCAAATATAACGGGAATAAAATTATCTTAGCAATACAAAATTTATTTTGACCACAACATAAATTTATATTCTTATTATTTTTATAAGATTAGAAACCTTCTCAATAGTTAACAGTTCCATAATCTTGGCTTGCAAACTGTCGGAGCAGTACATATGGGAGATGATGTCAAAGCATCAGAATATGCTCTTGTTTGCAACTCGAAAGCATAGGTACTCCATATATATACATCTGCACAAATAAAACTAAATTGCTAAGTAACACAAATTAGACCAAGTCTTAAATACTAAAGTAAGTTAACTGTAAAATTCATGAAAATTGAAAAATGATACTTCCTGTATAATAGAAGCAAAAACATTGATATGACATACGATATGCCTAGATTTTCATAGGCTCAACCAAATTGATTCAAGGTTGTTGCTCTCATGGAAAGCTTTCATCTCTTATAGAAAATATAAGAAGAATATAGCAATTCATGCTGATAACGTGTTAAGAAACTAAGCTCAAAGCAATAACATAAAACATGAAAATGACAAAAATGTAGAGAGCAAGAGAAGAGAGATTATTATTTCTTCTATGTATTCAAGTGTGTACAATGTGATGTCTAAACCCTCTATTTATAAGATGATATAGGTAATACAAAGGGATGTCATGAACATGGTATTAACTATTGAGATCATGGGGGAAGATCATGGAGGAGGTTATGGAGGTGTAGGAGTTACAACCATAATAGTAAGAAATAGTGGAGATAATGGAGAAGAGTAGTGGGAGTAACTTCTTTAGGAGTTATAGACATCCACTATACAATATTATATTTCATAACACTTATATATTTTTCTTTCATTTTTATTTTATAACATAATTATAATATTAAATTTATATAATTCTTTTAAAATTTTATACTCATTAGGTGATGCACAACACACGTAACTTAAAACCAGTACTAACAAAAACAAATTTGACCTTATTGCACAAAATTCTTATTTGTCTGGTTACCTATATATTTTCTTACACCCAGCAGATTTCTTAAACATTCTCAATGTCAATGCATAGAAAAGTATTGGGCCTTTGGGTTTTGAGCCCATATTACTTGGTTAGGTAACTAACCCTACAACCTAAGCCATAATGCATAGAGAAAGAAAAAATAGTAAAAATAGCACGTGCTAGTTAGTTTTCGGACTGGACATTTAAAAATAGCTAGCATTTGTAAAGTTATTGAAAAATAGTCACTATTTTGTTGCAACACGAAAAATTCCAGCATAATATACTGGAGATCAACGCACCTGTGCATGAGCTTCCAGCATATTATGCTGGAACTCCAACACACGGAATGCTCCAGCATAATATACTAGAAATTGGAGCACTTGTGTATGAACTTCCAGCATATTATGCTGGACTGGTATATTATACTGAAACTCCAGTATATTGTGATGGAAGTCCAGTATACTGAAGTACCAGTATACTGGAGTTCCAGTATACTTATGATGGAACTCCAGTATATTATACTGGAGTTCCAGTATATTATGCTAGATTACAGTATATTATGCTAGAGTATTTTTCGGATTTTGAACAGTGTTTTCGTTCAGATTTATCTTTACATGAAAAGTGGCTAAATTTCGATTACTTTTGATACTGTGGCTATATTTGATGACCACTTGTAAATCTAGCTATTTTTGAATTTCTCCCGAAGAATATAGCAGATTCGATCATATGGTACCTCAACTTTTTTGTTTGATGTGAGACCTTTGTGTGTTTACACAATGAGTGGAATAAAGGCAACAATAAACCTAGTGTAATACCATATGTAAGATCTGAGGGAGGGTGTAATGTATGTAGATTTTATCCTACCTTGAAAAAGTGGAAAAACTATTTCCAATAGACTCTCGGCTTAGAAAAAAGAAGTGACAACAAATAGTAATACCAGCAAACCAATCAGAAAACCGAAGCAAACAAAATAAAATGAGTTGAATAAAGAAAAAGTCGTAATAGTTGTGAAGGAAAGATATACTAATGAAACCTTTTGTGGTGTCAAAGTTGAGCTAGTGAAAATTCTTGAATTATCGAGTAGCTCTGTATGGAGTGTGTAACCTTGTTATGTGCATCAAATCTAAGATTCAAGAATAATAATAACACAATTAATGTAATTTAACAAATGGGGTCTGGGGATAGAGTGTACGCAAATTTTATTCTGCCATGTGAGAGGTAAAAATATTCTGAGAATAGAGTGTACGCAGACCATACTCTACCTTGTGAGAGGTAAAAATATTCTTTTCGATAGATCCTCGACGTGCATCAAATTTAAGATTATTTCGTTATTAATAGTGGATTACTTATATGTTTAGTGGATGCAAAGAAAAATATTTAATTGAAATATTCTTATCGGTTCAAGAATATAAGTTGAGACGTTTGTTTGAAATGATAAATTAAGTAATTAGGACAAAAGGAGATTTATTTGAGAAAACGTCTTAAGGTTTTCGTTTAATAGGTTGTATTTATTCTGAAGGAACTCAGAGCTCTTAATACCAATCTAGCTAGGATTTTCCTAAAGATTTGGCACACTAACTTATACTAGAACTAAAGCCTATAATTTCATAATTTTACTTATCATTACTTTAAAAGCTTCCAAAGTAATTGTTTAGTTTGAACTGGACATGAAGTACAGATGGCAAACCGCTCGTATTTAATGATTGGACATCTCTTTTTTGCTTATTCTTTTTAATTAAGACTTACGTGATTTGAAAATGTATTCTAACTTTTAAGGAAAACACAAATACTAGGTAATTCATGAAAAAAATTAAGTTTATTAAGGTTAGCGGAAAATTATTAGGTGTAAACTTTTTTCTTCATACTGGTTTCGTAGTTTTTATTTTCAAAGCTATGTGATCAAATTGAAATTGAAACAACTGGTTTAACAAAATTTTAATATTGTATGAAAAAGAATCACACCTATCTAGTTGCATTGTTTGGTTTGAACTCGACAAGAATAAAGGTAACGATCTTAGCCCTAACTTTGTAGTTTGTCTAAATCTCTCATATTTAATGATTGAAAATCTGTTCTTTGTTCGTTTCTGTTTATTTAAGACTTACTGTCGACCCGATTGGTCGTTTTAAGCTCTAGCAGGTCATTCGGGGGTTTGAGACCTTGAGTAGCTTCACTTCAAGTGTTTATGACTTATAAGTGCGGTCGGAATTGAATTTCGGGAGGTTCGGAGTTGATTCCGATCTCACTTCAGAAGCTTTAAGCTGGAAGAGTTGACCAAAGATTGACTTTTATGTAAACGACATCGGAATCGGGATTTGGAGGTTCCAATAGGTTCGTATGTTGATTTTGGGCTTGGACGTATGTTCGGGTTGAGTATGGGGTGGTCCGGGAGCATTTCAACGCTTATTATGGAAAGTTGGCAATTTGAACGTTTTAGAATTTCCTACGTTTGGTTTGAAGTGGACATAGGTGTTATCGATGTCCGTTTGGGTTCTGAGCCTTGGAATGACTTGTATGTAAAGTTTGGCGTCATTCCAGAATGTTTAAGTGCAATTCGGACGCGGTCGTCGAAGTTTGAATGCTTGAAAGTTAAAAGGAGGATTTGATCGTTGATTCATGGTTTTAACGTTGTTTGGTGTGATTTGAGGCCTCAAGCAGGTTCACGTTATGTTTTGGGACTCGTTCGTGTAATTGGACGGGGTCCCGGGTGTCACGATCCAATTTCTCCTATGGGTCGTGATGGCGCCCAATGTTATCGTTAGGCAAGCCAACACTGAACTAACTCTGTGATCCTTTCTGTTAAAGATTGAAATAGTTGATTTTTAGTTGTGCATAAATAAGAAGTAAGCAAAATTTTTAAAGCAGTGAAATAAATAAGATAACCCAAAAACCATCACATGTCTACTAGCTTAAACCACCAAGTCCTGGTGTCACAAGTATATGAGCAACTAGTAGAATATACAAAAGAGAGTTACGCTAATGTCTAAAATGAAGTAGACAGAAAATACAAGCAAAAAAAGACTTCGGCTGCTGCAGAACGGCTCGAAGGCAGTTCACCGTGTAGTCTCGCAGTAGTGATCAAGTGTGCGCGTCGGACTGATATCCAGATGCACCTGCCTCAGATCCTGCACATTAAGTGCAAAAGTGTAGCGTGAGTACATAAACAACATATACCCAGTAAGTATCCAGTCTAACCTCGAAAAAGTATTGACGAGAGATCGACTTTGACACTTACTATGAGCTAAAAATAAGATGCCAAAATGATAACTAAGCATGGATTACAGAAATATATCTGAAACTCAATAACATGAATCATAAACAATCCTTTCGCTAATAGTATATCCCAAGTTTATTTCCATCATTTAACAATTCATATCTCGAGTCAATGAAACAATATTAATTATAATTGATTCAAAATATTTATCACGCGCAATTTATGATGAGGACGTACAACCCGATCCAACATAAAACATATTTAAACCGTGCACTGCCGATGGTGGAACGGCACGAACCATAGATGCATCTATCTGCTACCGAGGCGTTCGTCCCACTCCACGAAAAGAAAAAATACTTCATAACAGCCAATTCAAGATTTATTAAGAGGTAATTATTTACAGAAACACCAATTCTCAATAACAGTTAAGTGGCCCGTCCAAGAATTTAAGCAAATGAAATTAACCTTCTACCATTCATTTATCAAGTTCCAACATGATTTAAGCAATTAAGTTAACAAGTAGGGTGTAAACATCGTAAATATAGCATGGTATGGGTCCTAGATTACCCGGACATAAGCATAGTTAGCAGCTAAGTAACGGACTCTCGTCACCTCGTATGTACGTAGCCCCCGCAAATAGGAGCATATATTAATCAATTCACCTATGCGGTTAATTTCTTCTTACAAGGTTAGAAAAGAGACTTACCTCGTCTCAAAGCCTACTTTTAGGTCCAAGATTGTGCTCAAAACTCAATTCGGTGCCAGACGACTCGAATCTAGTCAAATGTTCTATAAAATAATCAATACATGTTCAAAAGTTCATATCTCACCTATCAAAGTGATTTCCCAATCCTATTTGAAGAATTCCTAAAATTCACTCCTGGGCTCACGTGCCCGGATTCTGAAAATATTTGAAGAAAGTTGTTACCCATAACCTCATGAACTAAAATATATTATTTTTACTAAATTTCATAACCATTTTTGTGGTTAAATCCATTTTTAAACTCATGATTTTCACTAATTTACATGTTAAAATCTACCCATAATCTATGTATTTTACTCATATTAGGTAGAAATTATTTACCTTCAAAATCTAGGTGAAAACCCCTCTCCAATAGCTTCAAAATCGCCCAAGAGATGAAAGAAAATGAGCCAAAATAGCCTAAGTCCCATTTATAAAAGATGTTTCTGCCCGGTGGTCCTTGTACGCGATCGCGTCCATGCTCTCGCGATCACGAAGGATAAACTGAGGAGCCCAGGAAAAAGGCTCTACACGAACGTGAGAGGACCCATGCGAATGTGGTGCACTAGGCCGCCTACTCCTCGCGAACGCGAGGCCCAACACGCGAACACGTAAGGCAACTGGGTTGCCCAGGTCAGGCCCAGGCTTCTACGAGAACGCGGCCTGCCCAACGCGAACACGAAGGCTAAAGGGTCTAGGCCTCCGCGAACGCGGCCCTGCATACGCAAGCGCGAAGGGAAAAACCCTCAATCACCAAATCCTCATCGCAAATGCGAGGATCTTTACGCGTTCGCGAAGAAGGACACCAGAACAGAAAATCTGGTGTTTTCAACTTAACTCCGGGCGGTCCGAAACACACTCGAGACCCCCAGGACCCCGTCCAACTACACCAACAAGTCCATACACATAATACGGACTTTCTCGAAACATGTAAAACAACCACAAAACCAAGAATCACACCCCAAAACCAAATTGAATTAAAATATGAACTTCAAGTTTCCAAATCGCTCCGAACGCGCCGAATCATACTTAGACTACTCGGAATGACACCAGATTTTGCGTGCAAGTCTTAGATCACCATACGAAACTATTCCCAGTCTCAGAACCCCATTTGGATCTCGATATCACCAAAACCTACTCCAAACTAAATTTAAATAATTTTAAAACCTTCAAAGAATTAACTTTCACTATTAGGCGCCGAAACGCTTTCGGGTTATCAAAATCCGATACGAACATACACCCAAGTCTAAAATCATTATACGAACCTATTGGAACCGTCAAATCCTGATTCTGAGTTCGTTTACTCAAAACATTGACCGAAGTCAAACTTAGTCTTTTTAGCCAACCTTAAGGAACCAAGTGTTCCGATTATCAACCGAACCCTTTCAAATCTCAAACTAACCATTTCCGCAAGTCATAAAATAGTAAAAGCATGTAAGAGAGTCTTATTTAGGGGAACGGAGTTCTATAAAGCACAACGGCCTGTCGGGTCGTTACACCGGGGGGCTCGGGTGTATTTTGAATGTGTTTGGGTTGTGTCACACTCTTATTTGATGTTTCAACATCGTTTTCTTGGGTATAAAGGATACTATATTGAGCAAAAGACCTTTTATTTGTGATTTAATTGAACCATTAGATATGTATCGTAATTACGGAGTTATAGCAATAATAATCATCAAATCCCGATGTCGTATGAGAGAGTTATGTCCATTACTGTAGCAGGAAAGATTGTTGGTGTGGTTGGTGCTCAGGTATAGCAATTGTTCGCAATTGCGAAGTTTGTATATTTTTGCCTTGGTTCTCAATTGCGAGCGAAGCCTGTAGATTTTTTCCTTGGTTCGCAATTGTGAACATTTATTCGCTATTGGCAAAGTCTGTAGATTTTTGCCTTGGTTCGCAATTGCGAACACTTGTCTGCAATTGCGAGGGTCTGCATATGCGAACCCTGTATTGAAAATGCGACATCTGCACCTGGGTGAAAGGGATGAGAGACGATATTATGGAGAAATTCTCTTATTTTTGGAACCTTAGGCTCGGTAAGAGGCATTTTTCATCTACAATCCTTGAGTAAGTAATTTTGCTCAATCCTTGAGTAAGTAATTTTGCTCTATCCTTGAGTAAGTAATTTTTGAAGAGGCATTTTTCATCTACAATCCTTGAGTAAGTAATTTTGCTCAATTTCTAACTATTTTACATGGATTATATACAGATTTTAACATGAAATTAGTGAAAATTGTAGGACTTTTGAAGAAAAACCTAGAAATCATATTTTTTGATTTTGACTACAAAATTGGACATGGAATTTGGAATAAATTATTTATTTGAGTTCATGATGTTATGGGTAAAGTTTATCTTCGAAAATTTTCGTAATCCGGGCACGTAGGCCTGAGAGTTGACTTTATTGACTTTTCGAGCGAAGTCGGGAATTGTTGTAAATTGATTAATTATAAGCACTAGTATTTTGATTGATTTGCACATTGTTTGACTAGTTCTGGATCGTTTGGCTTTGAGTCAAGGTGTTAGAGAGGCATTGGAGCCACTTATGCAACTTAGGGGCGAGGTAAGTCTCCTATTTAACCCTGTGAGGAAAAATTTACCCCGTAGGTGTTATATTCTTATGTGCTACGTGTTATGGGAGCTACGCCGTATGAGGTGACAAGTGTACGGGCGTATGCTAGGATTCCTGATTTATCCGGGTAGACTTAGGTTTACACCATGCTTTAATTGTACTATTTTTGAGTTATCTTTGCATGTTTAATTGCTTTATTTTGTGTTACGACTTGAGACTAGGCTTGCGTAGAGTGATATACTCGCTATTGTAAGAGATTTGACGAGCTACTTGATTATCCGCAAATAATTGTGCTTCCCTTACGAATTTCTCTCGCGTCGTGCATTTTCATCAAAAAATCTCTTTAAATTTCATAACTCACACGTATATTCGTGAGTGGGGTCAAGAACCCATTAAAGTTTCTTATGCTTATAGGATCGAGCCGTTCACCTTGGCAGCTTCATGAAACACTCTTATGAGATCGGGTCGTTCGCCTCGGCAACGTCGTGTGTAATATTTGACAAGAAGTCATCATATCCGTGAGTTTTCCTGATTTGAGTTGTGACGACCTATCTGGTGGGAACCATTTTACATATATACACCGGTTGAGGAGGTGACCGATAATTGAGAGCTTGATTTTACTGTTCAGAGAAGGATTGTACCACGTACCTATATTTAATTATACTGTTTATTTACGCTGCCTCATATTTGTTTACTTCCTATTGTATTTTCTTTATTGGACCACTAGTAAGTGTCGATGTCGACCCCTCGTCACTACTCCTCCAGAGTTAGGCTAGATACTTACTGGGTACATGTTGATTTACGTACTCATGCTACACTTGTTGCACTTATTGTGCAGGTATATATATGTCTGGTAGTCTTTGGGGCACAAAGGCGCGACTATTGCTGGGAATTCACGGTGATCTGCTTTCCATGTTACGACCCGCAGCATATGGAGTCTCTATCTTAATTAGTTACATTATCATGTCTGTTTTGTACTCCAGACATATGTTGTATTGTTATTATACCTTCTAGTAGATGTTCATGCACTTGTGGCACTGAGTTTTAGGAGTTTCTAGTTGATGTTCATTATTGTAGTTCATGTTATTATTATCATTTCACCTTGTAATTTATATTTTATACTTCACTCTGTTTATTTAATGAGATTTATCATTTTAAAACTATGAAATGAGTAATTATGCTGATAATTCACTGTTGGCTTGCCCGACGGTGACGTTGGGCGCCATCACGGCTTATAGTGGATTTTGGATCGTTACACTTATGTTGCTCGGTAACGCATTCTAACTTTTAAGAAGAAACCGGGTAGTAAAATGGTTTATGAACACTATTAATTTTGGCGCCCACCGTGGAGCCTAGACAACAATGCAATTTAATTAATCCTTGCCTTTCTTACTAACATGATTTGATTATTTTGCCTTAGAAAAAATCATAAAAATGACAGATAACATTGTTAACAACACACACAACCCTGAAATTCGAGCGAATCAGCATCATTTCGAGGATTCAATTAGTGACACTTGCAATGAGGGGGATGACGCCACGCCAGTGCATGGTAGGTAGTACCCTCGACGGGTTCAGGATACAACTCCCGATGATGTTGATGAGGATCATGTCGTGGAAGCGGTGAGGGTCCTGCAAGAGAAACATGCGATCATTCTAGGCCATCTCACACAACAGGACAAGGTTATGACAGAACTAAAGCAGGCACTATTGGGGGCTTCGAATAATGCAAACTGACAAGATCCAGTTCCACCCGGTGTTCCCGCAAACCAAACAACGTAGAGAGCCAACAACAACACTCTCAGGGGTGAAGTTGGCTCCGACATAGCTGGGGGGAGGAGCAGATCCGGTCTCAACAACGAGAACCACCCATTCAAGAATGAACTTTAACGATTTATGAGGGAAGTAAAACTCGCATGGACCAAATCCCCGGCACGCCACTATTATTGAAAGGCCCAGACTCGAAGAAATATACTTAACTGCCATACAAGCCGAGTGCGGCACCAAAACTAATCCCGAAGCGGTTCAAAATGCCAAAGTATGACGAAACTTTAGACCCACAGAAGCATATTTCCACCTACACAATGGTGGTAAAAGGAAATGATTTATCTCCTCACGAAATTGAATCTGTGTTGCTAAAGAAATTTGGAGAAACTCTCACGAGGGGAGCTCTAACATGGTATTCATTATTACCCGAGTATTCCATAGATTCCTTTGAGATGATCGCGGATTCTTTCATCAAGGCTCATGCTGGGGCAGAAAAGTACAAGCACCGGAAGGCCGACATATTCAGGATCGCACAGGGAGAAATCGAATTATTACAAGAGTTTGTTACCCGATTCCAGAAAGAAAGAATGCTTCTACCAGCTGTCCATATGAATGGGCAGCTGAAGCACTCACCAAAGGATTGAATCCAAGAAGCTCAGTCACTTCTGGAAGCTGAAGGAGAGTCTACTCGAGTTTCAAGCAACAACTTGGGCAGATGTCCACAATCGGTATGAGTCAAATATAGGATTGAGATGACCAGGTCGGTTCTGCATCATCGGCCAAAGCACGGGAGAAGAGAAGAGAGAAATCAAAGGATGACTACGACGAGGAAAAACAGACTTCGAGGGGCCAATTTTTGCCTTACGAGCGGACCGAAGGCTGTGGCAGAAACTTTTGGGTAGCAACAAAGTTCACCGTTGACAGAGAGACCGATCACGTTTGAAACAGTAGATCACTCCAGGATGAAGAGATGTCAGGATCTTGGGATCTCTCTTACCCTAAGTTATCGGAATATAACTTCAAATGTGAGTATAATGGAGTTGGTGTCATCCATGAGAAACATTAAAGAGGCCCGATTCCCGAGACCTATGAGATCCGATTCCAGCCGGAGGGATCCTAACTTATAGTGTGAATACCATGGGACGAACGGCCACCGAATAGGGGACTACCAACACCTCTAGGAAGAGGTGGAAACACTATTGAAGAATGGTCACCTTAGATAATTCTTGAGTGACCGAGCTAAGAACAATTATGGTCGACAACGCGGAACCTTCAAAAGTAGGAGAAGAACTTCCATGCTAGATGATCAATATTATCTTCAGAGGAAAGGAGATTAACGGGGTCACCTTTTCGGCGGCAAAGAAGACAAAAGTATCAATAACTCATAGTAAAAGACTCCAGGAAGACGATATCACTTTCACGGAGGAGGAAGCAGATGGATTGTTGTTAACATAGAACAACGCACTCGGTGTAATTTCTGTAAATATGTTAGTTTTTAAGATTAAACATGTTCTAGTAGATCTAGGAAGTTCGGCTAACATCATTCAATGGAGAGTATTGGAGCAAGTTGAACTCATCGAAAGCAATATTCCGGCAACAAAGCTCCTCGCTGGATTCAACCTTGCGAGCGTGATGACACGGGGAGAGATTTTTCTGCTCACGAACGCCGAAGGAGTAATGAAAACAACTCTCTTCGAAGTAGTACATGGTGACATGGGATACAACATCATCCTGAGAAGGCCATGGTTACACGAGATGAAAGTTGTACCTTCAACATATCACCAATTGCTGAAGTTTCCAATGCCCGAAGGAATCAAGAAGATAAAAGGTGATCAACCGACTACAAGGGAGATGAATACAATCTCAGTTTCTAGTAGCAAAGGAAAGGAGCGCACAACATAGAAATTACAAGAACCGTAACCTACTCTCGAGCTAAAAGGAGTAGGCCCAGGAGCAGAGTCGTCAGAACAATATGAGGCACCGAGATATTTTTAAGTTCCAGAAGAGTCAGACGCAACAAAGTCCATAGCGGAGGAACTGGAGCAAGTTGCAGTTTTTGAAGAATTCCTAGAAAGAAAATTCCATTGGGGATAGGACTGCACCCGGAGCTCATATCTGGTTTTATTGAATTCCTTAAATTTAATGCTAATTGTTTTGCATGTTCTTACGAGGATATGACAGGTATCCAGATGGAAATAGTTGTGCACAAGCTGAGTTTGGATCCCAACATACCTTCGGTAAGACAGAAGAAACTTCCTATCGCCGAGGCCAGGAATAAATTCATCAAAGAAGAGGTAACCCACTTGCTTAATATCGGTTCGATCCGAGGGATAGGATATCCGGTTTGGCTAGCCAATGTAGTAGTAGTTCCTAAGAAGAACAATAAATTTCACATGCGTGTAAACTATAAAGACCTTAATAAGGCGCACCTGAAACACTCGTTCCCATTGCCAAATATCGATCGGAAAAGGTACATGCTCTTTAGGCATGATTCCGGGAGTGGTCAATTACTCTTATGCCGAGGCAGGATAACGCAGAAGCGGATGCGTTATCAAACTTAGGATCATCGACGAAAATAAAAAGATCAGAGTCATGGATGGTGTAGTGCAACTGATGAACTCAGTTCTGGATACAGATAGTTACTATGAGGTAAATTCGACTAGTCTGGTCTGGGACTGGAGAAATGAAATAATCAACTATCTCGAGCACGGGAAGTTGCCCGAAGACCCCAAAGCATCATGAGTGTGACGCGCCAAAGTTGCACGTTATAGCTTTAAGAAAGGCCAATTGTATAGAAAATCCTTCCAAGGCCCTCTGGCTCGATGCTTAGGAGCGTCAGAAGCTAATTATATCATGAGAGAAGTCCACGAAGGGATATACTACAATCACTCGGGTGCAAATTCTTTGGTGCTAAAGTTGGTACGGGCAGGATATTACTGGCCTCGCATGGAACAAGACGCCAAACACTTCATACAAAAATATGATAAGTGACAACGCTACACACCACTAGTACACCAACCGGAAGAACCCTTACATTCGGTTATGTCCCCATGGTCATTCATGAAATGGGGGATGGACAACGTCGGACCGGTGCCACCGGCTCCCGGAAAGGTAAGGTTTCTTTTAATTCTGACTGACTATTTTTTTAAGTGGGTGGAAGTAGGTCCTTATTAGAAGATTGAAGAACGCGAAGTGGTCAATTTCTTGTGGGAAAATATAACTTGCAGGTTCGGAATACCAAAAGAGATAACATGTAACAATGGGCCATAATTTATTAGTACAAAAGTTACAAATTTCCTCGAAGATAAAAAGGATCAAATATTCTCCCTATCATCTAAGCGCAAACGATCAAGCAGAGTCAACAAAAAAGTGGTTATTCAAAACCTCAAGAGAAGTTTGGAAGAAACAAAAGGCAAGTGTCCCAAAGTATTGTCCGGATTTCTATGGGCCTACCGAACAACGACCAAATTGAGTATTGGAGAAACTCATTTTTCCCTTGTGTACGGTGTTGAAGCCCTAATCCCGATGGAAGTGGGTGAACTCACTTTGAGATATTTTTGAGCAGATAAAGAATCGAACAATGAAGAAATGTTAATCAACTTGGAACTGCACGAGGAACATAGGGACTTGGCGCATGTGAGAATGGCATCTCAAAAGTATAGAATGAACGATATTATGATCGAAGGGCCAACTTTTGTTATTTCAATGTAGGAGACTTGGTTCTGAGGAAAGTAACCCAAAATATCCGGGAGCTCAATGCAGGGAAGCTAGGTCCAATGTGCGAAGGTCTCTACCAGATTTCAGCTATCACTGGGAATGGTTCATACAAGTTGGAGAACCAGAATAGAGACAAGTTGCCTATCAACTGGAACGTGGCACACCTCAAAAGATATTATTTCTGATGAACATTATTCAAGCGGAAAGTATGTGCTGCACTCTTTTTCCCTTCGTTCAGTTTTTGTCCCAATTGGTTTTTTCTGGCAAGGTTTTTAATGAGGCAGTAACAGAAATCATACTACGAAGACAACAACAATATGACCTTTGATAGCAAGGTAAACAAGAAAGCTTCCACCCAGGGACAGTTAGGTAATCTTTGGTTCGATAGCAAATTCCCACTAGGAAGCTAAGTTTGCTATCGAATAGAGGTTACCCGACCGTTCACGAGCACAAACTACTAGAGGATTGTTAGATATACTTTCTTCGTGTAACGACCCGACCGGTCGTTCCGAAGAAATTTCATTATTATTCTTAATTTTGCCTTGTCATAGGTTGGTTATATTGTTATTGATGTGTTAGATTTGGTAGGCTCGGAATCGGAATGGTTGTAGTGAGAATTTTGTCACTTAGTCTTTAGAAATAACCTTATAGTTGGAAAGGTCAACTGAGAGTTGACTTATTGGTAAACGACCTCGGAATGCGGATTTTATGGTTTGGATAGCTTCGTTAGATGATTTGTGACTTAGGAGTGGGTTCAAAATATTTTTGTGATGTCCGGTGTAGAATTAGGCTTGAATTGGCGAAAGTTAGTTTTTGGTGATTTCCGGTCGTAATAGGCTATCGGGTTCGGAATGGAATTCTGGAAGTTGGAACAGATTCGTAATGTAATTTTGGATATGTCTGCAAAATTTCAGGTCAATCGGAGTTGTTATGGATAGTTTCGGCATCGTTGGTGGATTTTAGAAATTTCAAAGTTCTTAGGCTTGAATCCGGCGTAATTTTGGTGTTTTGATGTCATTTTTAGTGTTTTGAGAGTGCAAATAAGTTTTAATAGTCAACTATGATGTGTTGGTAACTTTGGTTGGGTTTCCGAAGGACTCGGGATTGATTTCGTGTGATTAACGGGCATTTTCGGGCCTTAGAGAATTTCCGGTTTTCTGGTTTTTGTGCAGCAGGAAATCCTTCACTGCGACCGTGTGAGGAGAGACGCGATCGCGTAGTTCAAATTAGAGGGACAGAATTTTGCTCTCTGCGATCGCATTAGTGTGTTCGCGATCGCAGAGGTTGAGCAGTGCGATCGCATGGAGCATGTTGCGGTCGCGTAGTGGAAATGAGGGGGCGCGTGAGTGGGGCAGTTGGTCATGGCGATCGCGTGAATAAGGGTTCGATTGCAGTGGGCTGGAAATTGGAGCTTCGCGATCGCATGGCTAAGTTTGAGATGAGAGTATTTTTGGACAGTTGAGAAATTGTGCTTCGCGATCACGATGTGGGTCCCGCGATCGCGATGAATAAAGAACTAGGCAGTATTTAAATAAACCCTCCGCGACCAATACCTATTTTTACACCATTTTTGAATGGGAAAAGAGCTTTTGAGGTGATTTTGAAGAGACGAAATCACTGTTCTTCATTGAGGTAAGGATTTTGGACCCTAAAACTCGATTATAGGTGATTAAGGAACATAATATCAGTGTTTAATCCATGAAAATCAGTAGAAAAATATGGGGTTAGGGCTTGAGATTATGAGACCTTTAGGGATCGATTTGAGGGGTCAAACAAACTTCAATTTTAGCGTTCTTTATATGTACGGACTTGTGAGATAATGAAGAACAGTTTGATATAAAATTTATCGAGTTCCAAGACGCGGGCCCGGGGGTTGGGTTTCTGCTAAATTCGGATTTTATGCTAAAATTGGTACTTTTCAATTGGAATTCATTCCTTTAGCATAATTTGATGATAAAGATCTGATCTTTATAGATTTGGAGCGCTCGAAAGTTGATTCGAGAGGCAAGCGAGTTGCAGAGTAGCTTTTCGGGCTAGTTTGAGGTAAGTAATGTCTTTAAATCCTGTCCTAAGAGTATGAAACCCCGGACCTTGCATCCTTTCACGGATTTTGGAATGCAAAGATTGGAAATTTGGAAATATATTCCTTTTTAGGCAACTATTGAGTTGCGAAACCGATTTTAAAGCCTATGCTTAATAGTATTGATATAATTTGGGCTGCAAGCCATGTTTGGGGCCTAGTGCCGATCTGCTTAGCCCTTGGGGGCTGCTTTTACTATTTTCCTCACTTGATATGTTATGATTTCCACTCAGTCTTTTCTTGATAATTATTTTGACACTCAGAGTATTTTGATATTATTTCTTGAAAATAAAACATTGTTTTGGGTCGAGAACCAGTATAATGATGGCCCAAGTGGCATGTTGAGAGTGTCTGACTGAGTGAGGCCGCAGGCCAATATTGTGAGGATGTTATGATACGAGAGCGGCCGAAGGCTAATACTGTGAGTCATCTATGCCATGATGTGGCTGGCCGAGGGCCAATATTATAAGTGATATATGCCATGATGTGGTTGGCCGAGGGCCAATATTGTGAGTGATTTAAGCCATGATGTGGCTTGTTATAGCGCTTGGGCAGTAGGAGCCCCTCCGAATTTTGTACACCCCTAGTGAGCACAGGTACCTACTGAGTGCGAGTGATGCCCGCGGGGCTGATATTAAGTGACTGCGAGTGATGCCCGCAGGGCTGATACTGAGTGACTATGAGGTTGCCCGCTGGGCTGACACTGAGTGATGGTGAGGTGCTGAGGGAAATTTTCACGAGAAATGATTATGGCCCGAGGGGTAGATTTATGATGATTTTACTGAGTTCTTGACTGTGATTCACTTCGTTTTACTGAGATATATTAAAATTATACTTGTTTCAAAGGATTTCTGAAAATTGGTTTTCTAACTTATGTATTTGATGAATACTTTATGGTGACTTGGTGTTTTACTATTTTTTTTTTGGTGAATTGGTGTATCTGTGCTGTGTGTTTCGTATTTCTCAAACTGTGATTTATTTTCATTACTACTGAGTTGGTGTACTCATCATTACTCCTTGTGCCTCTGTGCACAGATCCAGGTACCGGTTCGGAGCAGTAGTTGTCTTCGTTTGTATTCAGCAGCTTACGGGATTTCGAGGTAGTTGTTCAGCGTCCGCAGCTTCTTCATTTCCCTTCCTCATACAGTATTAGCATTTGATTCATAGACACTTATTATGACATTAGCAGATTTAGTTTATTTTCTTAGATGCTCATGATCATTGACTCCAGTCTTGGGAGGTTTGTTTAGAATAGTCGATTATTATTGGGGCGTAAAGACTTAAAGAAATTATTTTATACTTTGTTGTTGCTTGTTATGGATTATTAAAACATTATAATAGAACGGATGGGTAGTTATGTGATGGTTGACTAGTCTAGTTTCACGATAGGCGCCATCACGATCTGTTTGGATTTAGGGTCGTGACACTTCGATAGCATGGATTCCTATGGGAAGTAAGTTATATTCCCGAGTTAAGGATTATCTAGCAATTCATTGGTGGAATATTTGAAGATACAAGACTTCCAGTGTTCTAATTCGCACTCTTCGCATTCGAACACTGGGGGGGGATGATATGAGGATATCGCAATTAATGAATGCCACGTCAATCAGGGAACAAAAATTCGGAAACAAAATGCATCATCGGGACCGGGGACTGCGCAAACAGCTCCGCAGAAACAAGTTGTACAAGATAGCCACAAATAATGGCCATTTCTTTTCAACATAAATGCTTATGTATTTTTTGAAAGTAGAAGGAATAAAATAAAATCATTTTGTTTTTGTTATTACACCCCGTATTTTTGTACGTGAAAGTACTCCATAAGTAAATTGATAAAGCTCGAAAATGAGATGTTACATTCCGCATTTTTCGTACGTTAAAGTTTCATCGTAAGTTAATCGATGTAAGTTCGGGAATGAGATTATTTTGGAATTATATGTATTATGCTATCTCAAACAAGTGATGAGTAAATTCGTGAAGGTAAGAGGGTAAGCAAATCGAAGAAATTGAATTTCGTCAAAGTTTGTCATTTTGGGATAGAATTCGGCCCGAGCTAAAATACCCGGTATTTATGGACTAGTGCCATACAAGGTACCACATGACCATGATAGCGATATGCATAAAGTGTGGTAAAAGTAATTAGTATTTTGAGTAATTTGAGATAATTCTTAATTATGTGAGTAATTAATTAATTATTGAGTAATGGGATATTACCCAATTAATTAAGGAATTATTTGGATAACGAGAATCCCCCCCCCCAAATGTGGCAACACCCCCATCCCATTTGAGTGAGTCATTAAGTCTTGCATAAATGTCACATTTTGATAATTAAGATGGCTTAGTCATCCACCAAGTGGGCCCACACCACTATGATAAGGAATCTTTCCGATTCATTTTAGAAAGATATCATACAAAGAAAGGTATGATTCTTGCAATGTAAATTGCTTCAAAAAAAGCTCAAACGAGATTTCTTAATATCATAGCAATGGGATTTTGCAATTCTAAGGAAGCCCGGTATAACCTTTTTCAAGAATATCATACAGATTTTTTCCTACTTCGATCTTACCGTCAGGTGTTTTGTCGCGATTATCGTGTGTTAGAGGAATTGTCAAGAGAACAAGCTTAGGTATGTTAAGTCTATCCCTTCTTTCCTTTTGGCATGATCCATACGATACAAATGGAACGAGCAAATGCATGACTCTATTCATAGAAATGCTAGAGATGCTTATGTTCTTAATTCCCCATGTGTCCTATTATTCTATCATCTGTCATAGGTCTCAGAAAAATATGTAAATTGAAAAATTTCAGAAAAATATGTAAATTGAAAAAAGTTTACTTCATGATATTACTTAAATGCATAATGGTCTTATGATGTTCCGAGAAATTTTATGAACGCACTTCTCATGCATTGCATTCATTTATACATGTACATATTCCCATGACTAGATGGCATTATATACGTGTATATATGTATATTATATGTATATGGGATATGGGAAAAGGTTACGGCGTGATATACGCACCACCACCTGATCACCTACTATATGTTGATGATTTTGCCCATAGTGGCCGAGATGATATGGTGGGATATAGAGGCTTGATGATGTTATGAACACTTGTACCTATGCACGACATGAAATTCATACGCATATGCATGACACTATAAGTATTTCATGATTTACAGAGTTATCCAGATTTACATGTTGAGTATTTTACTCCATGTTTTTCTCATATCTATTATTTACTGATTTTCATTCCTTACATACTCGGTAAATTATTTGTACTGACGTCCCTTTTGCCTGGGGACAATGAATTTTATACTCTTAGGTCTCGATAGACAGGTTGAGAGTCCTCCAAGTAGGCTATCAGCTCAGCGGAAGGTGCTGATGCGCTCCATTTTCTTCGGAGTTGCTTATTTGGTCAGTATGATTAGTACATGCATTGATTGGTATGGAGGGGCTCTATCCTGACCTTTATGACATTTATGTACTCTTAGAGGCTTGTAGACATATGTTGTATATATGAAAGATTGTATGGCCTTGTTGGCCTATGTTCAGTGTACGAGTAATCATTTTGGCCTTATAGGCCCATATGTCACATGTATAAGTTTTTATATCAGGTTGGGTTGTCCTATATTGGGGATTCCCTTATGTATATTCTGGTTATCCCATGACGACCCGTTTGGCCCATTTTCCAATGATAGTACAATAAGAGAGATATGTAACATTGGTACTCGGTTGAGTAAGGCATCGGATGCCCGTCGCGGCCCATCGGATTGGGTCATAACAAAAGTGGTATCAGAGCAGTTTTGTCCTAGGGAGTCTACAAGTCATGTCTAGTAGAGTCTCTTTTATGGGTGTGTCGTGCACCACACTTATAAGCAGGAGGTTACAATGCATTTAGGACTGTCACTCTTTCTTCTTACTCTAGATCGTGTGGTAGAGCTCAGTTGTAAGAACTCAATTTTCCAAACTCTATCTTATTCATAATACGACGATGCCTATATCTAGAAAGACAGTTGGTAAAAGATTGCATGTGGCTATGGAAGAGTTGAGTTAGAGGAACTCGATTTTGCATGATGCTTATGATGAGTAAATGTGAGGTCTTCAGCAGATCATGTGTGTACTAAAAAGTGTAAGCTTCTTGATAAGATGCCCTATGGCATGAATATCTATCCACCCATGTGGTAAAAAGCAACGAGAGAATCAGAAGGTACAAGTTTCAACAAGTACAAGAAGCAAGGTGAAAAAGAGTACGAGGAACCCAGTTAGTAAGGATGAACATTATCTATAATTTGGGAAGAGAGATATAAGCATTTTGAGTTATCTTCAACAGCAACAAATGTATGTACAATCGGTCACCCCCATCTCAGTTATGCCATATGGGAGCTAACGGATATGGTTTAAGAGAAGGACAGGATATCAGGATCTGGCTGGGGTTAGAGTAACCTAAAATGATGGATGGATTGTTTAAGTTAGTTGACATTTCAGAAGGATATTACAAAGGTGCTAATAGACCTCCTTGCGAGACACCCAGATGGTGTACTCTAGAATATTACAATTAGATGTGAATACTAGCATGATCAAAAAATTCAGAAGATAGGTACTGAAAGCCTGGAAGGGATAAATATTACCTTAGTGTGGCTCTCGTCCCTAGTAGAGCGAGAACGTTGAGCAAACCGAAGATCCAATGAATGAAGCAAGGGGAGATAAAAGCAAAAGAATGTCTTGTTGGAGTTTTCAAAAGAAAGGGATAGGCAGAAATATTAGCAGGGAAATAAGAAGAGAGATAAGGAAGCATTATGAGTAAGATATGATACATGGATGACAAACGGTAGATCAAAAGATGACAGTATTACAGAATCTATAGTCAAGTGACGGAAGAGACGAGAGGTGGTAGGCCTTGAGACAACAAAAGAATATAGGCCATAAAGTCATATCCTCATTTCGAGAAATAAGTTTGCAACTCTAACGCGATTGCCAAAAGGAAAAGCTAGACCCCAGAGTAATAGAAACCAGTATGGATTGGTGAACAAGATAAACTAAAAATGTATTTGGGGCTGAGTGATTTGATAATAGTCGGCATCATGAGAATTTCATATTTCATTTCGGCAATAATAGAATGGACAACAGAAGAAGATTCATGAGAAATTCAGAGAATGGTCATTCATGCAGACACTTCCCTAAAGCAAGAAATATGAGCAAAGTTAAGCTTAAGGAACTGTGTGTGCCAGTTACACTAGGTGCCACCATCGTGAGTAAGGAATTTTGTTATCCTTGATACAGAAGGATTACCATAAGGCAAGTAAGGGTCATCGATAATGTGAAAAGACGCCAAAGATGAAGAGGTAAAATATCTATAGGTAGATCGTCGTAACGCTAAATCTTAGTACTCCCCTAAAGGGGGGAATATGGAGTGATGTGGCATTAAATCAGAATTAAGTGGTTCTAGTAATTATGGAATGATAAAGGAAGAATTCGGTAAAAAAATAAAAAAGGGATGAGATTGAACTTATTCAAAGCCTACAGATATGCTACGACTCTAGAACATTATGCAAACACGACGCTAAGGAAAGGAAGTAAGGGTCCCTGCCCGAGATGTTATTGATAGATACGGACCAGTGCAAGACGTAAGTTAAGACAAAGGAAATAACCCAAGAAAGATTACTTGAAATATTGATAGGAGAATGGGCCAACGAGTAGTTGGTAATTGATTCGGGAAGAGCCTAGTTACGGCTAAACAGGAGGTTAAAGATGAGTCAGCAGATCGTGCAAGATAAACATAGTAAAACCCAATATAGTGAATTCAGCCTCGCAGTAATGTCGTTGTAATACTTGAGAAATATTCAGATAGGAGTTGGGCTACTTAAAGGTACTGTATGAGTATTATAAGAATAAAATAGAGTGTCACTGGGAAGATAGTCAAAATATCAGCTCAGGAGCAACCATACAAGTACAAGGGCGTGGAGGTAAGTAACTACGGATAATTATATGCGAGGAAGAACATCAAAAATTTTATTGGGTATACGATGTAATAAGCTCGCAGCTTTACAAGAGTCAGAGGGTCTTCCCTAAGTATAACAACGAAATACTAGCTGAGGAAATAAAGAAAAAGGCTTCAACCTAAGCACAGTGACCTAAAGAGGAAATGGTCTTGTAACAACAGTCTCACAACAATATTTTATGCACCCCATAAGATAGAGGTACTTATCGTCGCCAATATGTGTGGGCACTAAGATAAACCAAGTATTCATGCAACAAGTGGCAGAACGACCAGGAAAGGAAATTGCTTGCATTTAAAGAAAGTTGAGAAGGAATGAAAGGAATTATTCAATCAATGATCCAGAGATAATTACATTATGAATGCACCTAAGATTTCGGGGTATCATGATGTTGACAATCATACAACCGTAGAAGACTCTAGTATAAGTTAAAAGAAATAATTGAGTCCAGGTTATATACAAATGATTGAATTGTTAGATGATGGTATCACGGATATTCCATAGCGTCCATGAAAGGCTAAAGTAATAACTAATGAGATGAGCCGCAGATCGAAAGATATCTTAAGCCTACATAAAGGTTGATCAGAGGGAGGAGGAACTAAAGAGTTACACCAACTAAATAAATCAAGAGTCTGATTATTGGACCCAGAAAATTATAGACCTCACGATTGAGAACATTGCAGGATCACTCTTAAATATCAAAGGTACACGAGAGATAGTGCAGTAGCCATGTTCTATAAGGGCATTAGAAGAATACCAGCCCCATAAGAAGTCAGTATGAAGCTCTCACCGGATTATGTATACACCAGAGGTGCAAGTATTATAATAAAGCTTCAAGTTATGGATGTGAATAATACCTATGTGGAAGGAAAGTCATGAAAGATATACAAGATGTGACGCAAGATTTTAAGGTAAGTAAGGTAAAGGTGAACAACGTACGCGATACTCAAATGTAGAAGGTTGTGAATAGTCCATACTTTGGATAGAAGGCTAGAAGCGCGGGGATTCAGCATCCAGGAATGATAGCAGCGTCGTCAGTGGCATGTCTTCCAGCCTCTATCTTCTAGGTATTGAGGAGGCTAATTAAGATAGTAAAGAAGAGTTAGAGACGATGTGATGTCTCTCTTGATATTACAGAATGACATAAGAAAATCTATGATGCAAGCAAGTTGAAGGAAGGTTGCGAGTAGTATAAATATATATATGTAGGACGCAAGCTCAATTATGGTAAAGCGACAAGGTTTTAGGAAGACATGAATAAGGACAAGAAAGGACGAGTGAGAAGGTGATGAGAAACGGATAAGTTCTCGGGATTATGCCCGTGAAAACAAGAGAGCTGTTGATTTCTCTAAGTTATAGAAAGACCAGTATAGCCTAAATGAACTCAAAGGAGTTACTCATCATAAGTAGCATTTAAAAGACATGGAATTCTGCCCTGATAGTAGAATAAGGGTGTAATTATGGTAGATAAAGGATGACGTTTGGGCCTTCGATTGAGTAATGATTTGAATAAAGGGATTCAGGAATTGTACGGAATTAATTTACCCATGTAAGTTGAATCACATTGGGATGCTATGAAATACGGTTATGGAAGTATAATATTGCCCCTAGGTGGGTCCGAAAAATCACTTCAAATGTTCCTCAATGCAATGTGAGCCCCAGTGATTACGTAAGAAGTTCCAAGTTATCAGTGGTAAATTGTAGATCAATATTGAGGTGAATCAACAATGAATGGACAAAAGTCACAAAGTATGAGATGATATTAGGCCGTCATTATTAAGATGAACAGTAATGAGGGAGCATTAAAGGACTTGGATTTATACATATGGGATAAGCAACGAAAGTAACCTGAAGTTTGGTAGCAGACCTCAGTAAGGATAAATTGAGGTAAGAGTTATGGTATAGTATGACCTACCTAGGTGCAGTAAATTCATATGGATGGATAAACGAAATAAGGTATAGCAATATTCGTTAGTTCAACAAACTACTGAACAAAGAACTTCGGTATACCCATAGATGCCTAGAGGGACATCTTATCAAGCTCTGTATATGTTTAGAAAGTAAAGCCTAGAGATTGGTAAAGATGAAGGAAAAAAGGAAAGGAGAGTCGCATAGGCGTACTTACAAGGAAAAAGTCGTACAGGTTGCATGACAGAAGGTAGCAAGAGTTACGAGATTGGAAGAATCCCGACCACAGGCCGTGGTGTAAGAAAGAGACCTATAGGTGGGAATACCCTGGACTTTGGATTTATTCACATAACAACTGCCTAAGATGGCATGAAGAGTATTAAAGTATTTGCAAGGTCTATAGGCTATGATAATGATTAATGCATCAGTCAACATTCAAGTACGAATTTTCCAAAGGGGGGAATGATTTTATACCCCATGTTTTCGTACGTGAAAGTACGCCATAAGTAAACTGATGAAAGCTCGAAAGTGATATGTTACATTTCGCATTTTCGTACGTTAAAGTTTCGTCGTAAGTTAATCGACGTAAGTTCGCGAATGAGATTATTTTGGGATTATTAGTTTTATGTTATTTCAAACAAGTGATGAGTAAATTCGTGAAGGTAAGAGGGTAAGCAAATAAAACAAAAATTTCGTCAAAGTTTGTCATTTTGGGATAGAATACGGTCCGAGCTAAAATACCCGGTATTTATATACTAGCGTCATACAAGGTACCACATGACCATGATAGCGAGGTGCATAAAGTGTGGTAAAAGTAATTAGTATTTTAAGTAATTTGAGATAATTTTTAATTATACGAGTAATTGGTTAATTATTGGGTAATGAGATATTACCCAATTAATTAAGAAATTATTTGGATAAAGATAACCCCCCCCCCCCCCC
>ML417581.1:6421-30403 GCA_005239525.1 Nicotiana knightiana
CACTTACCTCGGCTCCAAGAATGCAAGTCAAGCCTCAATCACGGCCTTTCCTCTTGAATCCGACTCCGAAACGATAATATCTAGACATAATTGACTTAATAACATCAATAATTATTCAACAACTCAATCCAAAAGCCTAATTATACATTTCCCATAATTCTTCCAAAAATACAAAAATTCTCCGGGCCCGCTTGGTCCAAACTCGAGGTTCGAACCAAAACCCGATAACCCATTCCCCCATGAACCCGAATATACAATATGTTTTGAAATCCGACCCCAAAATGAGGTTGAATTCCCAAAATTTCCAAAATCCCTAACTCTACCCAAAACCCCCAGTTTATACCCATGATTCCATGTTTTTAAGCCTAGAATCTAATGATTGATGAAGAAAAATGGAAGAAATTAGAGTTAAGATTACTTACCTAAGTGGTTATGGAGGAAGAGCAGCTTGGAAATAGGCTATGGGATTTTGGAGAAGAAGGAGATGGTGAAAAATATGAAAATCCCGTAATGGGATTCTGTTTTGGACACTTTAAATAGCTGGGCAAAAATGACCTACGCGATCGCGACATGTATCTTGCGATCGCAAAGAGTACTAAACCTAGACCATCGTGATCGCGAAGAAGGGATTACGATCACAAAGTATACCAACACAGCCTATCGCGATCGTGACACGGGGGTCGCGTTCGCAGTGGGAAAAATAGCACCCAGCCCCCAACGCACACTTGCACTACGCGTTCGCGTGAGGCCCTTCGCGATCACGTAGAGCACTGCCCCCAGGCTCCGCGATCGCAACCCAGGCCCTGCGTTCGCGTAGGGTAATTTCCCAACCCCCAGCCATATGAACATCGCGATCGCGTGAATCACACCGCGATCGCGGAAGGCAAATCACAGACCACCAGAAACAACAGAACACCAGATTTTCTAAGCCTAAAATCATCCCGACGCCTACCCGAAACTTGCCCGAGCCCTCGGGGCTCAAAATCAAATATACGCACGACTTCAAAATCATCCTAAGGACTTATTCAAGTAATTAAACCACCAAAATAACATCAAAAACAATGAATTAAACTAAAAAATCCATAGAATTTCTCAAACTTCATAAACTATAAAATTTTCCAATTTTGATCTGAAACACGTCAAACCAAGTCCGTTTCTTACCAATTTTACAGATAACTCACATAACACATATTGAACCTGTTCCGGGCTCCGGAATCATAGTACGGGCTCGGTAACACAGATTTCACATCAAAGTTTATTTTCAAAAGTCTTTATTATTTTCAGAAAATAATTTTCTTTAAAAATTCATTTCTCGGACTTGGGACTTCGGAATTCGATTCCTGGCATACGCCCAGGTCCCATATTTTCCTACGGACCCTTCGGGACCGTCAAATCATAGGTCTGGCTCCGTTTACCAAAAATGTTGACCAACTCAACTTTATTCAATTAATTATCATAAATTCAATTGTTTAACATATTTCCACATAAAGGCTTCCCGGCTACGCGTCCGAGCTACGCACGCACATCGAGGTGAGATTAACAGAGGCTTTCGGGGCCTCAAAACACAGTTTTTGCTAAATTTACACAAGATGACCTTTTGGGTCATCACAATCTCCACCTCTAAAACAATCGTTCGTCCTCGAACGGACTTAGAAAGGTACCTGAATCGGGGAAAAGGTGGGGATATCGGCTCCGCATATCGGGATCGGACTCCCAAGTATCTGCCTCAACAGGATGACCTCTCCACTGAACACGAATCGAAGGATAACTCTTCCATCTCAATTGTCGCACATGCCGGTCTAATATGGCTACCGACTCCTCATGATAAGACAAATCCTTGTCCAACTGGACACCACTGAAGTCAAGTACATGAGACGGATCCGCAATATACCTTCGGAGAATAGATACGTGAAATACCGGATGCACGACTGACAAACTAGGTGGCAAGGCAAGTCTGTAGGCCACCTCTCCTACCTTATCCAGAATCTCAAATGGACCAATGTACCTAGGGCTAAACTTTCCCTTCTTTCCAAATCTCATCACGCCCTTCATGGGCGACACCCAAATAAATACCCCGGCGCCTATCATAAATGCCAAATCTCAAACTCTGCGATCCGCATAATTCTTCTGCCTGGACTGAGTTGTACGGAGTCTATCCTGAATGATCTTCACCTTGTTCAAGGCATCCTGGACTAACTCAGAACCCAACAATCTAGCCTCCCCCGGCTCAAACCATTCGACTGGAGACCGACACCGTCTACCATACAACGCCTCATACGGAGCCATCTGAATGCTCGACTGATAGCTGTTGTTGTAGGCAAACTCGGCTAAAGGAAATAACTGGTCCCATCAACCACCAAAGTCAATGACACAAGCTCGTAACATATCCTCCAAAATCTGAATAGTACGCTCAGACTGCCCGTCTGTATGAGGATGAAATGTTGTGCTCAAATCAATCTGTGTGCCCAACTCTCGCTAAAATACTCTCCAAAAATGGGAGGTAAACTGAGTACCTCGGTCTGATATAATGGATATGGGTACACCATGCAGTCTAACAATCTCTCTCATATAGATCCTTGCCAACTTCTCTGCTGAATACGAAACTGATACTGGGATGAAGTGCGCTGACTTGGTCAGCCTATCCACAACGACCCATACTGCATCAAACATACTCTGAGTCCGTGGGTGTCCAACCATAAAGTCCATGGTGATTCGCTCCCACTTCCACTCGGGAAGCTGAATCTGCTGCATCAAACCACCGGGCTTCTGGTGCTCGTACTTAATCTGCTGACAGTTCAAGCACCGAGCTACATAAGCTACAATATCCTTCTTCATTCTACGCCACCAATAATGCTGCCGCAAGTCCTGGTACATCTTTGCGGCGCCCGGATGAATAGAATACCGGGAACTATGGGCCTCCTGAAGTATCAACCCACGAATACCATCCACATCAGGTACACAAATCCGACCCTGCATCCTCAAAACTCCCTCATCATCAATCGTAACCTGCTTGGCATCTCCGTGCCTGACTCTATCTCTAAGAATACATAAATGGCGATCATCATACTGCCTGGCCCGAAGACGGTCATACAATGAAGAACGACTACGGTATGGGCCAAAACACTACCAGTCTCAAAAACCTCTAATCTCACAAATCGGTTGGCTAAAGCCTGAACATCCAAAGCAAGAGGTCGCTCTCCGACTGATAAATAGGCAAGACTACCCATACTGGCTGACTTCCGGCTCAAAGCATCGGCCACCACATTGGCCTTCCCCGGAGGATAAAGAATGGTAATATCATAATCCTTCAGCAACTCTAACCACCTCCTTTGCCTCATGTTCAACTCCTTCTGATTGAACAGATACTGTAAGCTCTTATGATCCGTGAACACCTCACATGGCACACCATACAAATAATGCCTCCAAATCTTCAATGCATGNCAGATACTGTAAGCTCTTATGATCCGTGAACACCTCACATGGCACACCATACAAATAATGCCTAAATCTTCAATCCATGCACAATCGCTGCAAACTCCAAGTCATTAACTGGATAGATCTTCTCATGAGCCTTCAACTGACGAGAAGCATATGTTATAACCTTGCCATCCTGCATCAACACTGCACCAAGCCCAACATGTGAAGCATCACAATACACGGTATACGGTCCTGAACCTGTGGGCAAAACTAACATTGGTGACGTGGTCAAGGCTGTCTTGAGCTTCTAAAAGCTCACCTCACACTCATCAGACCACCTGAACTGAGCACTCTTCAGAGTCAACCTGGTCATCGGGGATGCAATGGATGTAAAGCCCTCCACAAACCGGCGATAATAACCTGCTAAGCCCAAGAAACTCCGGATCTCTATAGTTGAGGTGGGTCTAGGACAATCTCTGACCGCTGAAATCTTCTTAGTATCCACCTGAAGACCCTCTAACGATACCACATGGCCTAGAAATGCAACTGAACTCAACTAGAATTCCCACTTGGAAAATTTTGCATACAACTGAATATCCCTCAAAGTCTGGAGGACGACCCGAAGGTGCTGCTCATGCTACTCACGGCTACGGGAGTAAATCAAAATATCATCAATGGAAACAATCACAAATGAGTCCAAATAGGGCCTGAACATGCGGTGCATCAACTCCATAAAAGCAGCGAGGGGCATAATCTATGCACATGTCGTGAAAAAGCAAACAATTAATATGACTGTCTATTTCTGTCAAGATTCCTTAATAAAGAAGAATTCGCCCAAATAGTTGTTCACCCTACCAATGAATGTACAATATACAACATCCCAATTATACCCATATATACAATAGCAGCCCAATGAATGTACAATATACAACAGCCCAAAAATACCCAAATAGTTGCTCACCTAATCACTTAAACTAAAAATAGCCAATGAATGTACAATATATGCATGATTTGTATATTACATGTGTATAATTATATATATTTAATATATAATCTATATATATTGCTTGAAAAACAAACAATTAATATGACCAGCTATTTGTGTAAAGATCCTTAATAAAGAAGAATTCAACCAAATAGCCGCTCACCCTACCAATTAATGTACAATATAACACAGCACAATTATATCCAAATATACACTAGCAGCCCAATGAATGTACAATATACAACAGCCCGATTATACCCAAATAGCCGCTCACCCTACCACTTAGACTAAAAATAGACAATGAATGTACAATATATGCATGATTTGTGTATAACATGTGTATAATTGGGTAAAATTAAAGTATAATTTATGTATATGGTTTAAAAAATCAAATAATTAATATCACCGGCTATTTGTGTAAGATCCCTTAATAAAGAAGAATTCACCCAAATACCCGCTCACCATACCAATGAATGCACAATATACAACAACCCAATTATACCCAAATATACAATAGCATCCCGATGAATGTACATATACAATAACCCAATTATACCCAATTAGCTACTCACCCTACCACTTAAACTAAAAATAGCCAATTAATGTGCAATATATGCATGATTTGTGTATTACATGTGTATAATTGTGTATAGTTAATGCAAAATCTATATATATGGCCTGAAAAGGTAAACAATTAATATCACTGACTATTTGTGTAAAGATCCCTTAATAAAGAAGAATTCACCCAAATAGTCGTTCACTATACCAATGAATGTACAATATACAACAGCCCAATTAAACCCAAATATACAATAGCAGCCCAATTGGTGTACAATATACAACAACCCAATTATACCCAAATAGCTGCTCACCCTACCACTTAAACTAAAAATAGCCAATGAATATACGATATATGCATTATTTGTGTATTACACGTGTATAATAAATGTATAATCTATGTATATTGACTTGAAAAAGCAAAATATTAATATGACCTCCTATTTGTGTAAAAATCCCTTAATAAAGAAGAATTCACCCAAATAGCCGCTCACCCTACCAATGAATGTACAATATACAACAACCCAATTATACCCAAACAACCGCTCACCCTATCAATGAATGTACAAGATACAACAACCCAATTATACCCAAACAACCGCTCACCCTACATTTAAACTAAAAATAGCCAGTAAATGTGCAATATATGCATTATTTGTGTATTACATGTGTGTAATTGTGTATAATTAATGTATAATCTATGTATATGGCTTGAAAAAACAAATAATTAATATGATCGGCTATTTTTGTAAATATTCCTTAATAAAGAAGAATTCACCCAAACAGCCGCTCACCCTACCAATGAATGTACTATATACAACAACCCAATTATACCCAAATATACAATAGCAACCCAATGAATGTACAATATACAACAACCCAATTATACCCAAATAGCTCACCCGACCACATAAACTAAAAATAGGCAATGAATGTACAATATATGCATGATTTGTTTATTACATGTGTATAATTATGTATAATTAATGTATAATCTACGTATATGGCTTAAAAAGCAAATAATTACTATGACCGGCTATTTGTGTAAAGATCTCTTAATAAAGAAGAATTCACCCAAATAGCCGCTCACCATACCAATGAGTGTACAATATACAACAGCCCAATTATACCAAAATATACAATAGCAGCCCAATGAATGTACAATATACAAAAACCCAATTATATCACAAAATACAATAGCAGCCCAATGAATGTACAATAAATAAAAGTCTGATTATACCCAAATAGCCGCTCATCCTACCACTTAAACTAAAAATAGCCAATGAATGTACAATATATGCATGATTTGTTTATTACACGTGTATAATTAATGTATAATCCATTTACATGGATTGAAAAGGCAAACAATTAATATGACCAGCTATTTGTGTAAAGATCTCTTAATAAAGAAAAATTCACCCAAATAGCCGCTCAACCTACCAATGAATGTACAATATACAACAGCCAATTTACACCCAAATATACAATAGCAACCCAATGAATGTATAATATACAACATCCCAATTATACCTAAATAGCTGCTCACCCTACCACTTAAACTAAAAATAGCCAATGAATGTACAATATATGCATGATTTGTGTATTACATATGTATAATTAAAGTATAATCTATGTACATGGCTTGAAAAATCAAACAATTCAGATGACCGGCTATTTGCGTAAAGATCCCTTATAAAGAAGAATTCACACTAATAGCCGCTCACCATACCAATAAATGTACAATATATAAAAACCCAATTATATCCAAATATGCAATAGCAGCCCAATGAATGTACAATATATGAAAGCCCGATTATACCCAAATCGCCCCTCATCCTACCACTTAAACAAAAAATAGCCAATGAATGTACAATATATGCATTATTTGTGTATTACATGTGTGTAATTGTGTATAATTAAAGTACAATCTATGTATATAGCTTGAAAAAGCAAACAATTCAGATGACCGGCTATTTGTGAAAGATACCTTATAAAGAAGAATTCACCCAAATAGCCGCTGACATACCAATGAATGTACAATATACAACAACCCAATTATATCCAAATATGCAATAGTAGTCCAATGCATGTACAATATATAACAGCCCGATTATACCCAAATAGCCGCTCACTCTACCATTTAAACTAATAATAGCCAATGAACATACAATATATGCATGATTTCTGTATACATGTGTATCGTTAATGTATAATATATGTATATTGGCTTGAAAAATCAAACAATTAATATGACCGCCTATTTGTGTAAAAATTCCTTAATAAAAAAGAATTCATCCAAATAGCCTCTCACCCTACCAATGAATGTACAATATACAACAACCCAATTATACCCAAATAGCCGCTCACCCTAACCTTTAAACTAAAGATAACGAGTGAACATACAACATATGCATGATTTGTGTATTACATGTGTATAATTGTGTACAATTAAGGTATAATATATGTATATCGCTTGAAAAAATAAATAATTAATATGACCGGCTATTTGTGTAACGATTCCTTAATGAAGAAGAATTCACCCAAACAGCCCCTCACCCTACCAATGATTTTACTATATATTATACCCAAATATACAATAGCAGCCCAATGAATGTACATATAGAACCGCCCAATTATACCCAAATAGCTGCTCACCCTACCACATAAACTAAAAATAGGCAATGAATGTACAATATATGCATGATTTGTGTATTACATGTGTATAACTGTGTATAATTAATGTATAATCGATGTTTATGGGTTGAAAAAACAAACAATTAATATGACCGACTATTTCTGTAAAGATACCTTAATAAAGAAGAATTCACCCAAATAGCTAGTCACCCTACCAATGAATGTACAATATACAACAACCCAATTATATCACAATATACAATAGCAGCCCAATGAATGTACAATATATAACAACTCGATTATACCCAAATAGCCGCTTACCTTACCACTCAAACTAAAAATAGCCAATGAATATACAATACATGCCATGATTTTTTTATTACATGTGTATACGAAATGTAATCTATGTACATGGCTTGAAAAAGCAAACAATTAATATGACCAACTATTTGTGTAAAGATATCTTAATAAAGAAGAATTCACCCAAATAGCCACTCAACCTACCATTGAATGTACAATATACAACAACCAATTTATACCCAAATATACAATAGCAGCCCAATGAATGTACAATATACAACAGCCCAATTATACCCAAATAGCCGCTCACCCTACCACTAAAACTAAAAATAGCCAATGAATGTACAATATATACAACAGCCCAATCATACCCAAATAGCCGCTCACCCTACCACTAAACTAAAAATAGCCAATGAATGTACAATATATGCATGATTTGTGCATTACATGTGTGAAATTGTGTATAATTAATGTATAATATATATATATATATATATATATATATATATATATATATATATATATATGGCTTGAAAAAACAAGCAATTAATATGACCAGCTATTTGTGTAAATATCCTTTAATAAAGAAGAATTCACCCAAATAGCCACTCACCCTACCAATGTATGTACAATAGACAACATTCCAATTATATCCAAATACACAATAGCATCCCAATGAATATACAATATACAACAACCCGATTATACCCAAATAGCCGCTCACCCTACCACTTAAACTAAAAATAGCCAATGAATGTACAATATATGTATGATTTGTGTATTACATGTGTATAATTATGTATAATTAATGTATAATCTATATATATGGCTTGAAAAGACAAGCAATTAATATGCTGGCTATTTGTGTAAAGACCTTTAATAAAAAAGAATTCACGCAAATAGCCGCTCACCCTACCAATGAATGTACAATATACAACATCCCAATTATATCCAAATATACAATAGCAGCCCAATGAATGTACAATATAACACAACCCGATTATACCCAAATAGTCGCTCACCCTACCACTTAAACTAAAATAGCCAGTGATTGTACAATATATGCATGATTTGTGTATTACATGTGTATAATTGTATATAATTAATGTATACTCTATGTATATGGCTTGAAAAATCAAACAATTAATATGACCGACTATTTGTGTAAAGATCCCTTTATAAAGAAGAATTCACCCAAATAGGTGTTCACCCTACCAATGCATGTATAATATACAACAACCCAATTATATCCAAATATACAATAGCAGCCCAATGAATGTACAATATACAACAACCTAATTATACCCAAATAGACGCTCACCCTACACTTAAACTAAAAATAGCCAATTAATGTACAATATATGCATGATTTGTGCATTACATGTGTATAATTAATGTATAATCTATATATATATGGCTTGAAAAGGCAAGCAATTAATATGATTGGCTATTTGTGTAAAGATCCCTTAATAAAGAAGAATTCACCCAAATAGACGCTCACCCTACCAATGAATGTACAATGTACAATATCCCAATTATATCAAAATATACAATAGCAGCCCAATCTAAAACTAAAAATAGCCAATGAATGCACAATATATGCATGATTTGTGTATTACATGTGCATAATTGTGTATAATTAATGTATAATCTATGTGTATGGCTTGAAAAAACAAACAATTAATATTACCGACCATTTGTATAAAGATCCCTTAATAAAGAAGAATTAACCCAAACAACCACTTACCCTACCAATGAATGTATAATATACAACATCCCAATTATATCCAAATATACAATAGCAGCCCAATGAATGTGTGATGACCCAAAATGTCATCTCGTGTAAATCTAGCTAAAACTGTGTTCTGAGGCCCTGAAATCCTCCGTTGATCACCTTGATATGCTTGCGCAGCCCGGGCGCGTAGCCGGGAAGCCTTTACGTTGAAATGTGTTAAACAGTTGATCCAAATATACAATAGCAACCCAATGAATGTACAATATACAACAACCCTATTATACCCAAATAGCCGCTCACCCTACCACTTAAACTAAAAACAGCCAATGAATGTACAATATATGCATGATTTGTGTATTACATGTGTATAATTATGTATAATTAATGTATATGGCTTGAAAAAGCAAGCAATTAATATGACCAGCTATTTGAGTAAAGATCTCTTAATAAAGAAGAATTCACCCAGATAGCTGCTCACCATACCAATAAATGTACAATATACAACATCCCAATTATATTCAAATATACAATAGCAACCCAATGAATGTACAATATACAACAACCCAATTATACCCAAATAGCTGCTCACCAAGCCACTTGAACTAAAAATAGCCAATGAATGTACAATATATGCATGATTTGTGTATAATTATGTATAATTATGTATAATTAATGTATAATCTGTATATATGGCTTGAAAAAGCAAGCAATTAATATGACCGACTATTTGTGTTAAGATCCCTTAATAAAGAAGAATTCACCCAAAGCCGCTCACCCTACCAATGAATGTACAATATACAACAACCCAATTATATCCAAATATACAATAGCAGCCCAATGAATGTACAATATACAACAACCCGATTATACCCAAATAGCCGCTCACCCTACCACTTAAACTAAAAATAGCCAATGAATGTACAATATATGCATGATTTGTGTATTACATGTGTATAATTATGTATAAATAATGTATAATCTATGTATATGGCTTGAAAAAGCAAACAATTAATATGACCGGCTATTTGTGTAAAGATCCCTTAATAAAGAAGAATTCACCCAAATAGTTGTTCACCCTACCAATGAATGTACAATATACAACAACCCAATTATACCCAAATAGCCGCTCACCCAACCACTTAAACTAAAAATAGCCAATGAATGTACAATATATGCATGATTTGTGTATTACATGTGTATAATTGTGTATAATTAATGTATAATCTATGTATATGGCTTAAAAAAGCAAACAATTAATATGACCGGCTATTTGTGTAAAGATCCCTTAATAAAGAAGAATTCACCCAAATAGCCGCTCACCCTACCAATGAATGTACAATATACAACAACCCAATTATATCCAAATATACAATAGCAGCCCAATGAATATACAATATACAACAACCCGATTATACCCAAATAGCCGCTCACCCTACCACTTAAACTAAAAATAACCAATGAATATACAATATATGCATGATTTTTGTATTACATGTGTATAATTGTGTATAATTAATGTATAATATATGTATACAATGAATGTACAATATATGCATGTTTTGTGTATTACATGTGTATAATTGTGTATAATTTACGTATAATCTATGTATATGGCTTGAAAGAGCAAACAATTAATATGACCGGCTATTTGTGTAAAGATCCAAAAGAAGAACACCCAAATAGCCGCTCACCTTACCAATGAATGTACAATATACAACAGCCCAATTATATCCAAATATACAATAGCAGCCCAATGAATGTACAATATACAACAACCCGATTATACCCAAATAGCCGCTCACCCTACCACTTAAACTAAAAATAGCCAATGAATGTACAATATATGCATGATTTGTGTATTACATGTGTATAATTATGTATAATTAATATATAATCTATGTATATGGCTTGAAAAAGCAAGCAATTAATATGACCGTCTATTTGTGTAAAGATCTCTTAATAAAGAAGAATTCACCCAAATAGCCGCTCACCCTACCACTTAAACTAAAAATAGCCAATGAATGTACAATATATGCATGATTTGTGTACTACATGTGTATAATTATGTATAGTTAATATATAATCTATGTATATGGCTTGAAAAAGCAAGCAATTAATATGACCGATTATTTGTGTAAAGATCTCTTAATAAAGAAGAATTCACCCAAATAGTCGCTCAACCCTATTTGGGTACACAACATCGGCACGACATTAACTTTCTTACTTTTAAATATAAAATCATGGCACGGCATCACCCTTCGTGCTTTACACTCTTCCTCACCCAAACAATAACCAGAACACAATTTGGCAAGGAAGAACCACAATACAGACCATAATTTTACAACATCCCGGCAAGGGAACAATAACAGAAATATCACCGTCCCGGCAAGGGACACAGCTATAACCAATCTCAATGAACGTACAACATAACCAAACAATTATCAACCAAACAACTAATCTACAGTGTTCACAACCAAGTATTTCCAACAATTGAATAATCTCCAAAATGAAATCTACTTCATAACACAGTGGATATCGAAGAAAAACACATATACTATATGTTGTGACTCACGGGCATGCTTGAAAAAAAGGTATAGGTACCCGTCACCTCACCTANAGTACAACATAACTAAACAATTCTCAACCAAACAACTAATCGACAATGTTCACAACCAAGTATTTCCAACAATTGAATAATCTCCAAAATGAAATCTACTTCATAACACAGTGGATATCGAAGAAAAACACATATACTATATGTTGTGACTCACGGGCATGCTTGATGAAAAGGTATAGGTACCCGTCACCTCACCTATACATTGAACATTATAATAACACGTAGCACATATGACTCAACACCTATTCCCTCAAGCTAAGATTAAGCCAAACACTTATCTCGGCTCCAAGAATACAAATCAAGCCTCTAGCACCGCTTTTCCTTTTGATCCCGACTCCAAAACAATCGTATCTATAAATAATCGACTCAATAATATCAATAAATGCTAAACAGTTCAATTCCAATGCTTAAATATAGATTTTCCATCATTCTTCCAAAAATTCCAAAATCCGACCCCGGGTTCGCTTGGTCAAAACACGAGGTTCAGACCAAAACCCGATCACTCATTCATCCATGATCCCGAATATGTATTTAGTTTTGAAATCCGACCCCAAAACGAGATCTAAATTCCAATTATATAAAAATTCCTAGCTCTACCCAAATCCCTAATTTTCTACCCTTAAGAACATGATTTAGGCCTAGAAATCTAATGGGTGTTAATGGAAATGGAAGAAAATGAGTCTAAGAGTACATACCTATGAATTTTAGTGAAGTTCCCTTCCAAAAATCGTCCAATTTGGAGTTTGGAAGAAGAAGTTATGAGTTTTTGAAGAATGCCCGTTTTTGCTACTGTTTAAAAAAAAAAAAAAAACTGGACACTTACTCTATGCGTTCGCATCAGGCGGGTACGTTTGCATAGAATAAAATGACCCCCACCTATTTTACTCTATGCGTCTGGGGGGTGCGTTCGCATAGAACAAAATGACCCCCACCTATTTTACTCTATGTGTTTGCATCTGGGGGGTGCGTTCGTATAGAACAAAATGACCCCCACCTATTTTACTCTATGCGCTCGCATATGGGGGGTGCATTCGCATAGAATAAAATGACCCCCACCTATTTTACTCTATGCGTTCGCGTCATAGGGTGCGAATGCAATGCACAAAATAGTTGTGCACCAGCAACAACAAAGACACCAGATTTTCTAAGTAGAAATCACCCCGACGCCTATCCGAAACTCACCCGAACCCTTGGGGCTCCAAACCAAACATGTACACAAACTCAAAAACATCCTACGGACTTACTCTTGCGATCAAATCGCCAAAATAACATCTTAAACAACGAATTGAGCATAGAAATCAAAGAAACATCAAAACTTTCAAAGTTTCAAATTTTACAAATACGGGTCCGAATCATGTCAAACGACCTCCGTTCCTTACCAAATTTTACAGACATATCATAATTATCATATTGAACATGTACCGGGCTCCGGAACTAAAATACGGGCCCGATACCATAAATTTTAAATATAACCAAATTTCCAAAAACTCTTATATTTTCAGTAAAACAATTTTCTTTAAAAATTCATTTCTCGGACTTGGGACCTCGGAATTCAATTTCGGGCATACGCCCAAGTCTCATATTTTCCTACGGACCCTCCGGGACCATTTACCACAAATGTTGACTAAAGTCAACTTTATTCCAATTTCAACACAAAAATATCATTTTATCAATTTTCACATAACAGCTTCCCAGCTACACGCCCAGGCTGCGCACACAAATTGAGGTGAGATATAAGGATGCTTTCATGGCCTCGTAACACAGATTTAGCTAAAATTACACGGGATGACCTTTTGGGTCATCACATAATTCTTCTTTATTAAGATATCTTTACACAAATAGCCGGTCATATTAATTATTTACTTTTTCAAGCCATATGCATAGATTATACATTAATTATACATATGTAATACACAAATCATACATATATTGTACATTCATTGGCTATTTTTAGTTTAAGTGGTAGGGTGAGCGGCTATTTGGGTATAATCGGGTTGTTGTATATAGTACATTCTGTCACGACCCGAAATCCCACCTTCAGACCGTGATGGCGCCTAACATTGCACCCACTAGACAAGACAACATGTTAACTGAATTGATTTATTAACAAGTGAAAGTAATAAGCACTGATCAGATAATTGAGATAAAATGCGGAAGCTTAACTACATCTAAATAACAATAGCCAATAACGAAGAAATCCCTTTAAGTAGAAAACCCATAAATGGAGTCACAACCTCACGAACCAGTCTAAGATTTAGCTAAAGACAACATTCTGAAATAAAATGATATATCTGTCTGGAAACACAAAGATGACAGAATGAAAGATAGACAGTAACACCGAGATCCACGAATGCCTGCGGAACTACCTCGGTGTCGTCTGAAATGGACTGAAGGATACTCCCTCTAACGATGTCCGCCGGATCCGACTGCGTAATCTGCACAACATAAAGAAGTGCAGGTGTAGCATCAGTACAACCGACCCCATGTACTGAGTAAGTGCCGAGCCAAACGTCGGCGAAGTAGTGACGAGGCTAGACGCGAAAACAACAATTTACCTGTACAGTTCTATAATATATACCAAAGAAGGTAGCAAGGAATAAACAATTAAGCACGGTAATACGGGGACAAGTAATGGGGTAACAAGTGAGGAGAAAATACGAATAATTGAACAAACGATAATGCCAACGAATCAAGACAACAGGAAATAATAACTCAAATAAAATGTACACGGCATCACCCTTCGTGCTTTTACTCTCTTCCTCACTATGCAATATATGAAATGAATGAGATAAATACACGACATCACCCTTCGTGCTTTTACTCTCTTCCTCACTATGCAATATATGAAATGAATGAGATAAATACACGACATCACCCTTCGTGCTTTACACTCTTCCTCACCCAAATCAGCAAACAAATAACAACTTGGCAAGGAATTTAACAATATGAAATTCACTTCATAAACCACCCAGCAAGGGGAAGACATCAACCAAAATAATAACAATGCCTGGCAATGGACTCAGCTATAACCAATCTCTTACAAGTACATAACGTAATGAATTGAGTTCTCGACCGAAGTATCATATCACAAGTACTTAAACAGATATTCTCAGCAATTCAACAACTTTATAAAGGAAACCACTTCAAAGCACAATAAATATCGGAATAATAACAGGTAATTCACCAATTAGGCTCACGGGCATGCTTGAAAAATAATGCATAGGTACTCGTCACCTCACATATACATTGAACATGATAATACAAGTAGCACATACGACTCAACACCTATTCCCTCACTAAAGTTAGGTCAAACACTTACCTCGGCTCCAAAAATGCAAAATCAAGCCTCTAGCACTGTTTTCCCTCTTGAATCCAACTCCGAAATGATAGTATCAAAGCATAATCAACTCAATAATATTAATAATGAATCAATAATTCAATCCTAAAGTCTAATTATACATTTTCCATATTTCTTCCAAAAATACCAAAATTCGACCCCGGACCCGCTTGGTCCAAGCACGAGGTTCGGACCAAAATATGATCACCCATTCCCTCACGAGCCCGAATATACAATTTGTTCTGAAATCCGACCCCAAAACGAGGTTGAATTCGTAAAAATTGGAAAAACCCTAACTCTACCCATACCCCAATTTTCTACCCTTTAACTTCATGTTTTTAGGCCTAGAATTCAGTGATTGATGAAGAATATGAAAGAAATTTGAGTTAGGATTAATTAACCAAGTGGTTACATTCATTGGCTATTTTTAGTTTAAGTGGTAGGGTGAGCGGCTATTTGGGTATAATCGAGCTGTTGCATATTGTACATTCATTCGGCTGTTATTATATATTTGGATATAATTGGGTTGTTCTATATTGTACATTCATTGGTAGGGTGATCGACTATTTGGGTGAATTCTTCTTTATTAAGGGATCTTTACATAAATAGACAGTCATATTAATTGTTTGTTTTTCAAGCCATATACATATATTATACACATGTAATACACAAATCATACATATATTGTACATTCATTTGCTATTTTTAACTTAAGTGGTAGGGTGAGCGGCTATTTGGGTATAATTAGGTTGTTGTATATTGTACATTCATTGGGGTGCTATTGTATATTTGGATATAATTGGGTTGTTGTATATTGTACATTAATTGGTAGGATGAACAACAATTTGGGTGAATTCTTATTTATAAAGGGATCTTTACACAAATAGCCGGTCATAATAATTGTTTACTTTTTCAAGCCATATACATAGATTATACATTAATTATACATAATTATAGACATGTAATACACAAATCATGCATATATTGTACATTCATTGGCTATTTTTAGTTTAAGTGGTAGGGTGAGCGGCTATTTGGGTATAATTGGGCTGTTGTATATTGTACATTCATTGGTAGAGTGAGCGGCTATTTGGGTGAATTCTTCTTTATTAAGGAATCTTTACACAAATAGCCGGTCATATTAATTATTTGTTTTTCAAGCCATATACATAGATTATACATTAATCATACATATTTATACACATGTAATACAAAAATCATGCATATATTGTACATTCATTGTTTATTTTTAGTTTAAGTGGTTGGGTGAGAAGCTATTTGGGTATTTTGGGGTTGTTGTATATTGTACATTCATTGGGCTGCTATTGTATATTTGGGTATAATTGGGTTGTTGTATATTGTACATTCATTGGTAGGGTGAGCAACTATTTGGGTGAATTCTTTTTTATTAAGGGATCTTTACACAAATAGACGGTCATATTAATTGTTTGCTTTGTCAAGCCATATACATAGATTATACATTAATTTTATACACATGTAATACACACATCATGCATATATTGTACATTCATTGGCTATTTTTAGTATAAGTGGTAGGGTGAGCGGCTATTTGGGTATAATCGGGTTGTTCTATATTGTACATTCATTGGGCTGCTATTGTATATTTGAATATAATTGGGCTGTTGTATATTGTACATTCATTGGTAGGGTGAGCGGCTATTTGGGTGAATTCTTCTTTATTAAAGGGATCTTTACACAAATAGCCGGTCATATTAATTGCTTATTTTTTCAAGCTATATATATATATTATACATTAATTATACACATGTAATACACAAATCATGCATATATTGTACATTCATTGGCTATTTTTAGTTTAAGTGGTAGGGTGAGCGGCTATTTGGGTATAATCGGGCTGTTGTATATTGTACATTCATTGGGCTGCTATTGTATATTTGGATATAATTGGGTTGTTGTATATTGTACATTCATTGGTAGGGTGAGCGGCTATTTGGGTGAATTCTTCTTTATTAAGGGATCTTTACACAAATAGCCGGTCATATTAATTGTTTGTTTTTTCAAGCCATATACATAGATTATACATTAATTATACATAATTATACACATGTAATACACAAATCATGCATATATTGTACATTCATTGGCTATTTTTAGTTTAAGTGGTAGGGTGAGCAGCTATTTGGGTATAATTAGGTTGTTGTATATTGTACATTCATTGGGCTGCTATTGTATATTTGGATATAATCGGGCTGTTGTATATTTTACATTCATTGGTAGGGTGAACATCTATTTGGGTAAATTCTTCTTTATAAAGGGATCTTTACACAAATAGCCGGTCATATTAATTGTTTGCTTTTTCAAGACATATACATAGATTATACATTAATTTTATACACATGTAATACACACCTCATGCATATATTGTACATTCATTGGTAGGGTGAACATCTATTTGGGTAAATTCTTCTTTATAAAGGGATCTTTACACAAATAGCCGGTCATATTAATTGTTTGCTTTTTCAAGACATATACATAGATTATACATTAATTATATACAATTATACACATGTAATACACATATCATGCATATATTGTACATTCACTGGCGATTTTTAATTTAAATGGTAGGGTGAGCAGCTATTTGGGTATAATTGGGCTGTTGTATATTGTACATTCAATGAGCTGCTATTGGTAGGGTTAACATCTATTTGGGTAAATTCTTCTTTATTAAGGAATCTTTACCCAAATAGTCGGTCATATTAATTGTTTGCTTTTTCAATCCACATACATAGATTATATATTAATTATACACAATTATACATATGTAATACACAAATCATACATATATTGTACATTCATTGGTTATTTTTAGTTTAAGTGGTATGGTGAGCGGCTATTTGGGTATAATCGGGCTGTTGTATATTGTACATTCATTAGGCTGCTATTGTATATTTGGATATTATTGGGGTGTTGTATATTGTACATTCATTGGTAGGGTGAGCGGCTATTTGGGTGAATTCTTCTTTATTAAGGGTCCTTATACAAATAGCCGGTCATATTAATTGCCTTCTTTTCAAGCCATATATATAGATTATACATTAATTATACATAATTATACACATGTGATACACAAATCATGCATATATTGTACATTCATTGGCTATTTTTAGTTTAAGTGGTAGGGTTAGCGGCTATTTGGGTTTAATCGGGTTGTTGTATATTGTACATTCATTGGGTTGCTATTGTATATTTGGATATAATTGGGCTTTTGTATATTGTACATACATTGGTAGGGTGAGGGCTATTTGGGTGAATTCTTCTTTATTAAGGGATCTTTATACAAATAGCCGGTCATATTAACTGCTTGCTTTTTGTAACGATCCGGTCGGTCGTTTTAATAATTTGCGCCCCAATCCCCTACAAACCGCTTCTCCCATGTCTATTTATGTTATTGGAACTTGTCGGAGCGTTGAGTGATGAAATCCAGGGTGATTTTGGACACATAGTCCATAAATGTGGAATTTAGCTTTAGAAATCTGGTCGTAGCTAGAGTTGAGTGAAGACGGATCCGGAATGGAATTCTGTCAACTCTGTTAGCTCCGTTGGGTGATTTCGGGGTTAGGAGTGTGTTCGGAATGTGTTTTCGAGATCGATTGTGAATGTAGGCTTGAATTGGCGAGAGTTATAATTTCGCTGATTTCGGCCGATAGGTGAAATTTTGATATCGGACTTGTAATGGATTTCCGAAAGCGACAGCAGGTTCGGAATATCATTTATGACCTATGTGCAAAATTTGAGGTTATTCGGGTGAATTTAGACGTGTTTCGGCATCAGATGTGAATTCTAGAAATTTCCTAAGTTCTTAGGCTTGAATCTATGCATAATTGATGATTTTGATGTTATGAGATGTGTTTTTAAGGCTCGACCAAGTTTGAACAAGGTACTAAGGTCAGTTGGTAGGTTTGGTTGAGGTCCCAGGGGCCTCGGGGTTGTTTCGGATGCCCAACAGGTGAGTTTTAGAAGTTGAGAAACAACTGAGCCATTCTGGTTCTGGTGTCTCGCACTTGCGATGGTATTTTCGCATGTGCGGGCATGCAGGTGTGAAGGGAGTGCCGCAGGTGCGACCCCAGGCCATTATATGAATTTCCGCACATGCGATGGTATTTCCGCAGGTGCGAAAGGGGTGCCGCAGGTGCGACCCTAGGCCACTTAATGAATTTTCGCACCTGCGATTGGGTTTCCGTAGGTGCGACACCGCAGGTGCCATCCCAGTGTCACAGGTGCGAAATGTCTGGGTAGTTTATACCAAAAATTTCAGAGTTTGAATTTCATAATTCCAAAATCGATTGTGAGCTCGGAACTTGGCGATTTTGAGTGGGAATTGAAGAGGAGGATCATAGGTAACGTTTTCTAACCTTAATTTCTTTATATATCAATAATCTCTATCATTTTCCTCAATCTAATCAATGAAATTGGATGAAAAATCATGAAAATGAGATGAAATTTTCCCAAGTAGAAATCTGAGGACTTAGGGAGATTTAGACGTCGGATTTTGTTGATTCTTGTTCGAGTGGGTTCATGAGCGAATGGGTGTTCGGGAAATATAATTTTTACCCGATTTCGAGACGTGGGCCCGGGGGAATTTTGGGGCGAATTTCCTAATTTCGCGTATTAGCTTATAGATAATTAGCTATTTTGTTCCCTTGAAGTGATATTTACACCGTGCAATCGATTTGAATAGATTTGGGCCACCCGGAGTCAGATACTCGTGGAAAGAGCGTGGTATTGAGTTGATTAGCGCAGTCAAGGTAAGTGGCTTGCCTAATTCTGTGTTGGGGACATTCCCTTAGGCATTTTTATACTAATTTTGTTACGTGGACGTTGTGTACGTGAGGTGACGGGTGCGTACACGGGTCATTGTTGCTAAAATCCTATTTTACTCCTATGAAATCGCTCATTTTCATTCATATATTACTATTTCTATCTTAATTGAGTAGATAGCTTCAGAGTAAGCATGCCTACCTGTTCTGACTTGATTTCCTCTTATTTGCTACTAGTCACATCATGCTTAGGTTGCTTTACTCTATTCATGCCTGTTGTTTTCCCTGGGCTGTTTAATTAAGCCATAACTGACTTACTTCTGTTTTACATATTTAAATTGGGACTACGGACCGAGATCCGGGAGCTTTCCCCCTGTACTGCATTTCATATTTAAATTGGGATTACAGACCGAGATCCGGGAACTTCCCCTCTGTACTGAAATGCATATTTAAATTGGGACTACGGACAGAGATCCGGGAGCTTTCCCCCTGTACTGTTGATGTGTGGCTAGAATTCATGATTAACACGTTATATGCCTTGCATTTGATGTAAGTTAATGGTAAAAATATACTTCGTATGTGCCTAATGGGGTTTATTTCATGTGTAGGTGAATTAGAAACGGAAGCCGAGTTGAATGGATGCATAAACGTTGAAAACGCTCAAAATTCAAAAAGGAGTGAAGCCGGCTATACCCGGGCGTTTGAGCTGTAAAGCCTGGCCACACCAGGCTTTAGCCGGGCGTTTGGGCTATAAAGCCTGGTGAGGCCAGGCGTTATCCGGGCGTCAGAGCCCAAACGCCAGGCCTGGTCAGGCGTTATCCAGGCGCCAGAGCCCAAAGGCCAGGCCTGNTTGTACTTCATTGCACATTTACTGTTGAGATATATGCTGTGCTAAGCTGAGGGCTCTTTTTCTGTTATTAAATCTTTCCGTTTTTCATTAATCATGTTTATCATTGCTGACCTATTTTTCACTGTTTTAAATTGTATATTGAATCTTTTTACAAACTCAATAGGGCCTCAACCTGACCTCGTCACTACTTGACTGGGGTTAGGCTTGGCACTTACGGAGTATCGAATGTGGAGTACTCATGCCTTTTCCTGCGCATGTTTTACCCATGTGCAGATCCAGGTACCAGCACCCAGTATCGTGGCTAGGAGTCGTCCTATCAACAACCAAGAGACCGCGAGGTAGTTCTGCCACGTCCGCAGAATTCCACGAGTCCCCTTCTACTCTAGTATAGGCATAGAAGACTTGTATATTTTCCCGTTGTTTCATTGTATATAGCTACATTTAGTACAGAGATTGTGACTATGGTGACATTCCGGGTTTTGAGAAGTAAAAATGTATATGCTTAGCAGCTACGTTATATCTACTTGAGTTCTTTTCTGTCCTTATTTTATTGATTCTGTCATTTCCGCAAATCTTAGGCTTACCTAGTCATAGAAACTAGGTGTCGTCACGATACTTTTCGGAGGGTAAATTGGGTCGTGACAAGTTGGTATCATAGCGTCTAGGTTCATAGGAGTGACAAGTCATAAGTCGGTTTATTAGAGTCTCGCGGATCGGTGTGGAGATGACCGTATCTATCTTCGGAAGGCTATGTAACTGTTAAGAACAGTCAAATTCTTTGGAATTCCTTATCGTGCTAGTTGCTGTCATCAAATTCTTAAACTCTATTCTACTCTTGCTTGCAGATGGTTCGTACCCGTTCCGGACGTACTGATGACCAGGCACCCGAGCCCCCGGTCAAAGCCACCAGAGGCAGGGGTCGGGGCAGGGGACGAGCACGCGGTGCAGCCCGAGCACCGGCTAGGGTAGAGGCAGAGGATCCCCCAGCAGCTACAGTTTGAGGGGCACATGAGGTCTCTTCTGTTACTCCAGACCTCCAAGAGACATTGGACCAGTTCTTGAGTGCCTTCAGTACTCTGTCTTAGGCGGGTCTACTCCCGATAGATCCAGCTACATCCCAGGCCGGAGGAGGTACACAGACTCCTGCGGCCCGTACTCTGAGAAGAGGGTTTATATTGGGCAAGTTCCAGAGTATATTCCTATGACCCCAGCAGATCCAGCTCAGCATGAGACTAGGATGGCTGTTCTTGAGGTAGAGCGGCTTCGACTTGAGAGGTACAAAAAGTACCACCCACCTGAGTTCAGCGGACTAGCTTCGGATGAAGCCCCGGGTTTTATTGAGGGGGTCATCAAATTCTCCGCACTATGGGTATTGTAGAGACGAGTGGGGTTTCTTTCACTGCTTTCCAGCTGAGGGGAGCAACTTATCAGTGGTGGCGTGCTTTTGATCTTAGTATCCCGGACGAGGCAGCTTCACTTACTTGGGCTCAGTTTTCCGAGATGTTCTTACTTGAGATTGTCCCTCAGAGCTTCAGGGATGCTTGGCATGTGGAGTTTGAGAAGCTACGCCAGGGCGCCATGACTGTGTCATAGTATGCAGTCCGTTTCAGCGATTTGGCTCGCCATGCACCAGCTTTGGTTGTCACTGTCAGAGAGAGGGTTCGGCGCTTTATTGAGGGACTCCAACCCAGTATTCGGACCAGCATGGCCAAAGAGCTGGAGACCGATACTACCTACCAGCAGGCCATGAGTATTACCCGTAGGATTGAGACTATGTTAGCCCGGGACAGGGAGGAGAGAGAGGCCAAGAGGTCTCGAGAGACTGGTCATTTTTCAGGAGCCCGTGCACCAGCAACACGCTATGGTAGGGGTTTTGTGAGTCTCCCTGTTCATTCAACTCTCCCAGCAGCCAGCGGTATTCCAGCTCCTCCTAGACCTCAGGAGCCTTATTATGCACCACCAGTATCTCAGGTGCCTCCTGCTCGAGGTGCTATCACTGGCCAGGCCAGCAGGCCAGTTCAGAGTCAGCAGCGGCTGCCACGTCCTCCGAAGGGTTGCGCTTTGAGTGTGGTGACCCTCATCATATGATCAGAGATTGCCCAAGTGGGAAATCATAACTTTAGACCTTTATTATAATTGTTTACACCATATTATTCGTTATTATTAGTTTATTACTTTTGTCAGAAGAAATAGTAAAACATCACAAATTTATATTCAAAAGTCTTGAGAAAATTGAATAAGTAAAAGTTGCGTATTCTAACGGCTTGCTTGATACGTAAATTCCCTGTGGGATCGACTCTGGGCATAATACCCCGGATTATATTTACAACGCCCGCTTAGTCTTTTATTAGACATAGTTGAGCGTGATCAAATTTTGGCGCCGTTGTCGGGGAATTGACAGTGTTATCAATTGAAGTTTGAATAAATACAAAATTCTGAAATATAGTCAATTTTCTTCAAATTTTCATTTATACATTGAAAGTTTAACGTTTGCTAACTTGGTGGTACATGTGCATGCCTAGAAACTCATCGAGAACTGGTGAAGTAGTTGAAGTCTTATCAGACCCCGAGAAAGTTTTCAAGGCCCTAAATCGGACCAACCGGAAAAACAAACAACAACCATCAATTGAATAATTTGAACCCGACATGGAAGATCCAAACAACAGGAACAACAATGGGGATGATGTGGTGGACCCAGTCACTCAAATAGGGGCAGAGGCTCCTTTATATGACTGGGCACAACCCAC